>JAVYJV010000049.1:0-271431 GCA_034509755.1 Anisodus tanguticus
GAAACCATTTATACCTGATTATATTCCAGCTGTAGGAGATATTGATGGCTTCATAAAAGTAGACTTTTTTTTTATTATATAAGAATTTTATTTATTTTCACTTTTAATTTTTAGATTCCAAGGCCTGATGGTAAAGAAGACAACTTAGGTTTGACAGTTTTAGATGAACCTAGTTGTAATAATCAATCTGATCCATCTTTTTTAAACTTAAAATTACGTGCTACATCAAAAAAAGTAAATAAAGATAAATTTGATAAAAATAAAGATTATGTTGTAAAGTTAGCTAAAAAGCCTAATGATATAGAAGATTGGATAAATTCAGTTAAAGTAATGCATGATTCTTCAAGTTATAATTCTTCAAACTTAATCAATATGATAGCAGCTAATATAAATATGCCTGATATTGAACAATTAATGCAAGAATTACCAGATGAAGTAGAACAATTAATTAATGACAATGAAATCATTTTACCTGATAAAAATTTAGCATGCAGTTTAGAAGAATTTGTTCTAATTATTTGTGGTAAATTTTATTTAAATTCAATTGTTTCATTTATCTAATTTTTTTATTTTAATTTTTAAAGTTATTTTAGATATTCCTGTTTATACATCTAAAATAGCATCTCTCCATTTATTATTCAATTTATACCATGTGTTTATGAATTCACAGGTAAAATTTTTAATCTCTTAAGTAGATAATAACTTTTTATTCTTTACAGCACTTTAAAAATATTTGAAAATTTTTGTTGCAAGTTAATAAAGAAAATTGATTTTTTGATTAAATTGATTGAATTCAAAAACGCGCTTTCTATTCTGAGTTTGCTCAAACTATTTTTCTAACAACTATCTGTTAAGAAACGCCGACTCTTTTTTAATCAACAAAAAAATTAAAGTTTTTTTTTTAAAAAAGTAAATTGATAATTTGATTTTTAAAAGTTCTTAATTGTGAGTTTTATTTCTTATTTTTAAATTCTGTAACAATTTAATCTAAATAAAATTAAAATTTTTTCTTATTGTAAGTTAACATCTTTGAAACTAAAAATAATTTAAAGAATTAAAAGTATGTTTTTCACAAATAATAGAGTTAAAAAATTTATTATTTAGAAAAATTTTATCTTATGCAAAACAAAACTGCTAATTGTCAATATAAGCTTTGAGTTTTGTTTCTTCCAACATTAATCATTTTTTATTAAAATTTAAAGGAGTTGAAATTTATTTTAAGTTTACATTTGTTGAAAATTAAAGAAAATAATTTAAAGATGATGATATGAATGATTTGGTTAAAAAAAAATCTTATTTTAAATCGTAAACTTTTTTTAAAAGGTTTCCTCCAATATTTTTAGCATTTTAAGCAAACAATGTATTTTTTACAAACTTATTTATATATTAGTTTTACAAATAAACCTTAATAATTGTAAGTTAATATCACATTAAATTCTTTTAATATTTTATTTTAAAGAAAAATAGATGACAAACCTAATTGTAAAATTTTACTGTTTCATCTATAAGACACTTCCTTCTTTTAAAAAAAAAATTAAATTTTAATGCCATTGCCTTTCAAAAAATATTTATACTCGTTTTTTTTTAGGTTTTTCAAATATCTCCAAAATATTTTTAATACTATTTTTATCATTCTTACAAAAACAGTTGACTTAGTCGAAAAAGTTTGTAAATAAAATTTTTAAAAAACAAATTTGTGGAATTTTTTGAAAATAAATTTTAAAAACTTGAACCACCATGGGTAAGTTTTAATCAAAGTTAATTTATTTTAATTGAAAAAATTTCTTTTTCAAAAAAGGTAAAAATGCTTTTGTCACATTAGCTACTAGTGATGAATATGCAATCGGTGCTCTTGTTTTAGCTGAGAGTATTCAAAGTGTAGGTACAAGTGCAGATATTGTTATTTTGATTACAACTGGTGTTTCAGAAGGATTAAGGTATTCTGAATTTTTTCATTTTAAAAACATCAAACTAAATAAGTCTTTTGTTTTTAAATAGAGAAACCTTAACTTCAGTCTTTACGAAAGTAATACAAATTACTGAATTGAATAGTGAAAATAAAGAAATATTAGATCTTATAAATCGACCAGAATTATCTGTGACAATAAGTAAAATAAATGCTTGGCAATTAACAGACTACGAAAAATGCGTTTTTATTGATGCTGATTGTTTAGTAATTAAATCTATTGATGAATTATTTGATAAACCAGAATTAAGTGCTGTCTGTGATTTAGGATGGCCTGATTGTTTTAATTCTGGTGTTTTTGTTTTTAAACCAAGTTTAGATACTTATAATGGTTTATTGAATTTACTTAAAGCTGAGGATAGTTTTGATGGTGGAGATCAAGGTTTATTAAATGTATATTTTTCAGATTGGATCGATAGTGATATTAATAAGAGATTATCTTTTATTTACAATATGCATTCATCAGCTGCGTATACATATTTACCAGCCTTTAGAAAGTAAATATTTTCGAGTTTTTTGAAAAAAAAATTTAATTTTTTTCATTAGGTTTGGAGAAAGAGTAAAAGTAATACACTTCTTAGGAGCAATTAAACCTTGGATGTATAATTTCAATAAGTCAACAAATGAAGTTACAAGTACCTATTGTGCAACTCACAATATATCTCATGTTCAATCATGGTGGAACATTTTCATTGAAAGAATAAAAAATAAATTACCTAAAAACTTGGTATGCATTTTTGACAAAAAAATCTTTTTTAACTTAAACATTTTCATTAAAAACCTTTTTTTTCTTTTTGCATTTTTATTATAATCGCATCTTATGATTTTAATCGCATCTTATGATTTTAATTGCATCTTATGAATTTAATTGCATTTTTATTTTAATTAATCTTTTAATGAAAAATATTAGACGAATATTTGCTTGCCAGAAGGTTTATGTGATTATTTTGATTTGGTAATAGAAAACCCAATAGAAGAAGAATATTTAGATACAGAAGAAGATAATAAAAATCAGATAATTAAAAAGGAACAAATCGAAAATATTGAAGAAAAAGTAATTTAAATGTTTAATAATTAGAACTGATTTTTCTATTTGAAAACATTAACATCATTAAGCATTAGTAATATTTAATAAGCTCAAAACTAATTTAAAGTTTGAAAATATAATTTAAACTAATAATTTAGATCAATAATTTGAATGCTAATTTATAAAAATTTTCGTTCAAAAAATTAAAACACACTTTTATTAACTAATAATAATAAAAATTTATTTTTCAGAGTGGAATTGCTGGGCAACTATCAGAATTAGAAATCACAAAACAAGATGATGACTTTCATAGAAAAAAACAATGGGAAGCTGGTAATATTGATTATTTAGGAAAAGATAGTTTTGACAATATTCAAAAGAAATTAGAAGAATCAATCGGTAAACTATAAACTAAAAAAAAATATTTATTTTGATGTATATTACGAACTCATTAAATAATTTTAATTTTAAAAAAAAAAATTTTATTCGTAGAATTCCAAACCAATTTCTTCCAACAAGTTTTTTTTTGGCTTATTATAATTTTCAAAGATGCTATCAACAATATCTTTGACAATTTTTTTGCGCTTCTTTAATTCGTTAGAAATTGTCTCCAAATCATCATTTTTTTTAAAGCGTTTTGTTTTTGAATTTGACTCATTTTCTTTATCTAAATTAGATATAGCTCTTTTTTTGTTTTTTGATTCTGTGACAACTGGATTTACACACTTTTTTTTACCATCTAATGTGTTATCATCTAATTTTTTGGGAATATCTTTTTTTTTAAGTTCTTCTTTGATTGCAAGCTTTTCTTTTAAATTTTTCAAAATTTCTTTTTTCTCTTTTATTGTATCTTCATAGTATTTTAGATCCTTTTTTAACATACTTATTTGTTCATCAATATTACTTTGGTTTGTACCAGAAGTTTTAGGAAAATTGTAAAAATAGATCTTTGTTTTTCCAAATGTTTTTTCTAACACCAATTCTTCTTTAATTTGTCTTTTTAAACATTTATTCAGTTCAACTTTAGAAAAATTTTTAAACTCAGAGCATATCTGATTAAATAACAATGGTTTCTTTAAATTTTTTAAATATAACAAAAGATTGTTGAATAATTGATTAGAATTTTCCATTTTTTATTTAACTTAATAAAAGTATTCTATCAAAAAAAGAAAATTTTTTAACTAAAATGACGGTTTGAGAAAAAATCTAATCAAATTTAAAATTTTTCTTTTTAATAAGAAAAAAATTTTCTTCAAATTAAAATTCCCGCTTTCAATAGTAAGTTTTTTTCATTAAGTTTATAAACATACATTTAAAAACTTAGTTTATTTTTATTTGACAAAATGACATTTTTATTAAATTCTATTTCTAGACGTTTCAATGTAACTAAAAGAGTTTTTTCTTTAAAAAATGTAAATAATCAACCTACTATTAATCTGAAAAGATTTTATTCTCAAAATTTATTTAGACGAAAAAATGATTTCAATGTTTACAAATTTGATTGTTTAGTTTTAAAAAAAACCTTTAAAACAACTAAACCTAATAATTTACCACCCGTATTTTGGCTTGTATTTAGACCTGTTTTAAATTTTGTAGCTGTATTTTCTGGTAGACGTTTAAGAATTTGGTGGAGAAATTTACCAGAAGATAAAAAAATTTATTATAAAAATAAATTTATAAAAAATAGAAAAATATTTTTCTCCTTAATAGCAAGTTATTTTGGTTTTTGTATTATTTATTATTTTACTCATATAGAAGAAACACCATTAACAAAAAGAAAACGTTTTGTTGCCATTAATCAAGAAAAATATACTCAGTTATCTAATTTGCAACTTGAATTACAACTTAATTTATTCAAAGATAAGTTATTGCCTTCTAGTCATCCTTTTTGTCGTCGTGTAGATAGAGTTGCTACTAGGATTATTAAATCAAATTTAGATATTGAACAATTTAAAAATAAAAACTGGGCAACAACAGTCATAGATGCTCCTAACATTATTAATGCGTTTGTTTTACCAGATGGACAGATTTTTGTTTTTTCAGGAATGTTAAATACTTGTGAAAATGATGATTCTTTAGGTATTGTTTTATCACATGAAATCGCACACTCAATCTTGGGTCATGGTGCAGAAATCTTAAGTTACAACAAATTTATTGATTTATTTATGTTTTTAGGATTGTTTTTTATTTGGACAATTTTTCCAAATGATATTTTAGCAGGTCTTGCACATTATATTAATTCAAAGTTAGTAGATATTATTTTTAATTTACCTTATAGTAGGTTTTTAGAAACTGAAGCAGATGAAGTTGGTATAGAGTTTGCTGCAAAATCTTGTTTTGATGTAAGAGAAGGAGTTGCTTTTTGGCAAAAAATGAGTTTTTTACAAAATAAAAATTTAGAGTTAGCTTTAAACACTGGAGAAATTAAAAAAGAAATAGAATATTTATCAACACATCCTAGTCATGAAAAAAGAGCTGAATACATTGAATCTATCTTACCAAAAGCTATAACTTTAAGAGAACAATGTAAATGTCCTAGACTTTCATATAGAGATCCAAGAGAAATACTTAAACTAAGAATCTTAGAAGAAAAAAAAAGGAATCAAATTATGACATATATCAAAATTTAATTAAATGTATAAAAGAATTTAAATAAAACTGTACAACAAATATAAACAATTAATTTTTTTTTGTCTTTATCGAATAAAAAATTGAACCGAATTCGGCTAACCATTCAGGCTCAACAGCTGTTACAAAATGCATATATTCTTTAGATGTCATTAAAAGTTCATGGTATACTACATAATCAGGTGTAAAACCCATAGAATATAAAGCTGAATGAGGATGAAGATTACATGGCATTCCAGTTCTTAATTGAACATATTCACCGATTCCTTTAATTCTTGCAGCATGTTGGAAATATGCAGAGCAAACACATTTTCGAACGTTATCCCATTCATTACCTATTGATTTAAGTTTCATTTTTTTACTTTGCATTATGTCCATCAATTGAGATCTTACTTCTCTTACTTTTCTCATAGCTTTTAAATGAATAAAGTTTTGAGCACACCAACTAGCAGAATACTTGTGAATTTTCCATTGTAAAAATGTATTTAATAAAGTTAAGTGGTCAGATTCAGGAACTTGCAATTTTTCATGTATTTGATCTGCTTCTTCCTCTCTACCTTTGGGCCGATAAAAAATAGATGGAACTGAAAGCATGCTTACAATAATCAATACTTCTTCAGAACAATTCAAATCAAGACTTATTAATAACATTTTTGAAAGTGGAGGATCCAGTGGAAATTCTGACATACTCTTACCTAGTTTAGTCAAGTCTCCTTGATTATCTAAAGCTCCTAAAATCCAAAGTTGATACATTGAATTTAACATGTTATCTAATGGTGGAGGGTCCATGAAATGAAATTGTAATAAATCTTTCACTCCTAAAGATTTGAGTAATAGAATTACATTACACAAGTTTGTTCTTTGTATTTCAGGAATGGTTGTAAAAAGTAATTCTTTTTTATATTGAGATTGAGTGTACATATGATAACAAAATCCAGGACCAGTTCTTCCGGCTCTTCCTTTTCTTTGATTAGCATTAGCTTGAGAAACTGGATAAATTTGAAGAGCATCCATACCTATTCTTGGATTAAAAACCTGAAAAAAGTTGATTAATTTTTTCGTAAAAATTAAAACTTAATATTTATTCTTACTTTCATTTTACAATATCCCGAATCAATTACGTATTTAATACCATCTACAGTCAAAGAAGTTTCTGCAATGTTTGTAGCAACAACGCATTTCCTCAAACCTTTTTCAGCTTTTTCAAAAATTTTAGCTTGCAAATCAGAACTAAGTTGAGAATAAATTGGAAGAATTAATATCTCAGGTGCATTTACATTACTTGTTTCTTGAATTGCTTTAAGTCTTTCTTTTATGACTTCACATGTTACTTCAATATCTTCTTGACCAGGCATGAAAATGAGTATATCTCCTTCTGGTAAACCTAAATGTATATTAATTGCTTGTTTTACAGAAGCATCAACATAATCTTCTATAACGTTCTTAGCAAAAATAGATTCAACAGGATAAGTTCTTCCAGGAATTTTATAAATTGGAACATTACCAAAAAATAATGAAAATTTAGAAGCATCCATTGTTGCTGATGTTACTATCAATTTTAAATCTGCTCTTCTGCCGCTAACTTGTCTTAATAAACCAAACAAAACATCTGTATTCAAACTACGTTCGTGAGCTTCGTCCATTATAATTACAGAATAATCATCTAAATCAGGATCAGAAAGTGATTCTCTAACTAAAATACCATCTGTCATATATTTTATTACTGTTTTTGAATTAGTACAATCCTCAAATCTTATAGTATAACCAACTTCATTACCAAGTTTGACATCCATTTCATCTGATACACGTTTAGCGACAGACATTGCAGCAACTCTTCTTGGTTGTGTACAACCTATGATTCCAAGTTTAGTATAACCTTCTTCATACAAGTATTGTGTCAACTGTGTTGTTTTTCCAGATCCTGTTTCTCCTACAATTATTACAATACTATTATCACGTATTATATTTAACAATTCACTTCTAACAGCAAATACAGGTAAATATTCTCTTTGTTTTTTTATTTTTTCTCTAATACTTTTTTTGTTTTCTGTCTCAAATTGTCTGTCTAAATGACCTCTAAACTTTTGATCTTGTTTATAATCTTCATCTTTATTTGTATCTAAATCTTCAGCTTGTTTTTTTATTTTCATAATATCTCCTAATCTTGTACCAGCTAATTCCCATTCTTTTTTTTGTGCTTTTTTTCTTTCTTTCATTTCTCTATGATATCTTACAATTGCAGAACCTTTTTTAGATATAATAGCCATATCTGATGTAGGGTCTTTAATAGGAACAATTGGCTCTTGTTGTTTTGTAAGAACTACTTTTCCACTTAAAAAATCTGGTACTACATTTGTGACCATTACATGAACTCGACTTTGGCCAATATCGTCACTTTCATCATATGAATCAAATGTTTTGGTAACAACACCTGAAAGTAAAAGTCGATTAGTTTCCCATTTTTGATTATCCATGTTAATTTGTCTTTGTTGAGCTGAAATTTTCTGAACTTGTTTGTTTTTTTTTAAATTTTCTTCTTTTTGTTTTGTATATTCTTCATCTAAATCTCCAAATGGATTAATCGCTTCTTCATCATACCACTCTCTATCAAGCCTCTTTAATTCTTCTTCGTCTTCAAAATAATCATGTTTATCTTTTCTTTGTGAATGGTTTGTATAATAAGACGGTGTTGGTTTAGGTGTACGCCCGTAAACAGAACTTCTAACAGAGCTTCTAACAGAACTTCTTGGTGTATCTTCCCAACCTTTTGATTTTTTTTTACTATATTTTTCTTCAAAATAATCCCATTCATTTTTAGAAGAATGACGAGATGGTGTCCAAGAATGAGAAGGTGTTAATGAAACAGATCTAAAAAAAAAAATTTTTAAACTTTTTGTTTTAATTATTTTAATAAACTACCTTGATCTGGAATCTCTTTTTTCTTCTCGGTATCTATGTTTACTGTCTTTGTTACTTTTACTAAAATACTTTTCTTCTCTTTCTTTATCTTTTTTTTCTTTTTCACGTTTTTTTTCTAAATAATTATCACTTACTCCTCCATAATGAGTTGGTGTTTCAGAATAATTTCGATAATTTCTTTCATTATCAAATGATTTTTTTTTAAACTTTTCATCTGATTCTTTCTTTATATCAATTTCATTTTTAAAAAATTTTTCTTTATTGTCTTGACTACTTTCACTACTTACAAATTCTTTTTTTTTAATTGCTAATTTATCAAGTCCTAAAAGACTAATTTTTGGTTTTTTAAAAACAAAATCATCTGAATCAGATGGTTTTTTTTTCTTTATAATTAAACCACCCTTTTCATTTTCATTTGATCCTTCTAATCTTAGTAAATTTTCGTAATCCATAAAAAAAATAAATAATTTAAAAAAAAAACTTTTAACAAGAAATAATTTTGAATTTTGAAAAAATAAACAAAAACATATGCTTTTTGCGCAAACTCTGTTCAAAAAACTATAAGTTTCAAGAATACTTAAGCAAAACTAGAAACTCGAAAAGTTTTTTTTATTGACAGTTTTATAATGAAATTAAATAATTTTTAAGAATAAAATAAACAAACTTAATTTTATTTTTTGAATGAACTTTATTAATTGCAAAGTTATTTTTTATTCAAAAAAATAACTAATCAAATTAATTTACATTTTTTTTTTAGGGAAATTAGCTTAGTATAAAGCTGGTTTAGCGTAATGACCAGCGTAATGAGCGATTTTGACTGGAGCAACAACTGGAGCAACTACTGGAGCAACGATTGGAGTTGAGTATTTTGTTACCTTTGTGAATTAAAAAAATTAATTTATTTTTTATAAATTTTAATTAAAAAATGCTTACAATAGCTTGAGGAACAACTTTGTTGATGTATGCGGTTTCAATCTATAAAACAAAAAATAAAATTAGATATTAATTTAAAATTAAGAAAAAAATTTAATTACTTGGCCTGGAGCAATGTCTATTCTTGGAGCCATGTAGTGTCCATAGTATCCATTTGCTGATACAGCAGCAACTAAAGCGAAAATAACAGCTAAGAATTTCATTTTGAATTTTTTAATGTTTGAATTTTAAAGAATCAAAACAGTTAATAATAATTTTTTCGAAAGATCTTTTCTTTTTATACTAAAATTTTCGTAAATTTAAGTTCATAAAAATTTGAGTATAAGTTTTAAATATAAAAAGTAAATATAATCAAGAAAGTTCTAAACAAGATTCTAAGTAATAAAAGAAAGTTTTTTTTTTGCATAATTTTTTATATAGAAATGATAGCTGGATTAAACTTAAAAGTTAAGTAAAATAATCTAAGCTAAACTTAACAAGGAGGAACTCTTATTCAACTTAAAGTGTTTTTGTTTGATTAATAATAAAAGTTTAAACTTTTTGTTGTATTCAGTTACAATAGATTTTATTATTCAGTTTTTTCATTATTGATTTTAAGACAAACACATTCTTGTTTATTTAAAGTTTTTTTTTCAAATCGTTTTATTTGACCTTGTGCTCAAAAAGATGGCAATTAAATTATCAAAAAATAAAATTTTAAGAACCTATGGTTTTCTAATGAAGCTTTTAATTTAAAAATAATTTATATTTCAATTTAAGAAATGAAAATTTAAATTATCAAGAGAAAAAAGTTTAATTTAGAAAAATTTTTTAATTTAGCATCTTTGAAGGTAATTAAAAACTTTAAATTTTTATATATTTACATAACTAGAAAATTTAATGTGGGTGAAACAGCTTTTTAAAATCAATGGTAATTATAACAAGGTGATGGTCATAAAACAAGATTATAAGTTATTCGTTAAAAGCTGTTATTGAACTTTTTGAAGGTGAATTAAAAATTTTTAAAAAATGAAATATATATTGAAGCTTTAATCAATTTTCGATAAATAAGTTTAAAAAATTTTATCTTCCAAAGTTTAGAATTTGAATTAAATTATTCAAATTTTAAGATAAAAGAAAAATTTTTTTATATAAAACGAACTCTTTTGGCATTTTGTAGGAACTGATCATTATTTTCTTTTTTTGGTATATTTAAACTTTTAATTTGTTTTTGGCTTGCTATTTGAGATTTTAAAAACTTTTGTTTCTTTATTGTAACAGATACAATTGCAGTAAAAAAAAATACGAAAAATAAAAAAAATGCTAAAGCCCATAAGTTATTAAAACAATTTCTTGTATCTTTATACTTTAAACAAACGTCTCCAATGAATAAAATTTTACTTAAATTTTGTCGAATTTCATCATGAATAACACGAGTTATTATATTTTTCATTGAATCAACTTCACATTTTTTAAAACGTAATAATTTACGACATTCTTGTAGATCAATTAAAAAGCAACAATAATTGAAAGAATCAGTGATAGTAGGCCAATTGCGTTTAGCAGTTTGCATACATATATTATAATCTGTAATATAGTCTAAACAGTATTCTAGTTAAGAAAAAAAAAAATTAAGAATGTAAAAAAATAGGAAGAAAAATTTTAAACTTAGATAAGTAATTAAGAACTTTTATTTAACTAATTTATTTACTTTACCTGATTCTAATCTAGATTGACTTTTAGCATAATTGATTGAGAACAAAATTAATAAAATATACAAACACCCCATTTTACTTGGGTGTTTTTATGTAAAGCATTGGCACAAGTTTTAACTTAAAATTAAAAAATTATTCTCAAAAATAAATAAAAATTTGCTGTTTCATGAAATGGCTTTCAATTTATTTTAAACGATAATTTATTTTTAAAAATCTTTTTGTTTAAAAAAATAATGATCATCTGTTTAGTGAAACAAAGAAAATTTATTGAGCTTAATTATAAAAAATTAAAGAAAAATTGACCAACAAGCTGAATGGAAAACCAAACTCCAATTAGTTGCTGAATTATTTTATTCAAATTCATGATAACCGAGAAAATTTTTCAAAAAGAATTTTCAAATAAAAACTTTTATCATAAAAACAGGTGTTTCATCAATGAAATTTTTTTAGAAATGAATATTCTAAACTTTTTTTTATTTAAACAAAATACAGTGTTTTTAAAAAATTCATGTTTTAAATTTTACAAAAAATTATCATTCTATCACCAAAAATACAGGGTCTTTAATATAATTAAAAAATAAATAATTGGACGATTTTAATACAGATAATCTTTTTAAGACTAAATTCTATATAAAATAACAAAAAATAAATAACAATTTATTTTTATTGGAAATAACCAAAGTTAAGTCTAAGTTGTTCAAAAAATATGAAAGTCAAAATAGTATGAGGGGCTAATCTTACAAATGCTGGTATGTAGCCAGTGAAAAAACCAAATAGCCCTTTTTCCTTAAAAATGGATAAAGCACAATGAGGTACACTTCTATACTCTCCTTGTGCAGCATTCATAAGACGTGTTTTCATTACATCAAGTGGCTGAGTAATTGTAGTTGCAGATGCACCAGCTAGTAAACTAGCAGTAAAATGTGTAGTTAAACCATCTCCATCAAAATACTGAGAAAAATTATTTAATAATAAGTATTTGTACTGGTCATACATAGATAATTGTCCGATAGTAACTAACATAGCTCTGCATGTAGCCATAAGAGAACCATTGAATAGCTTTGTAAAGCCTTCGTTTCGAATTATTTTATAAATACCGTCAAAAGCATTTTTATAGCTAATTTTAATTTAAAAAAATTAGTTAGTTGAAATTAGTTTAAACTTTTTATAGTATACTCACTTTCTTCTTTCTTCTAATGGTAATTTAATATCATTTTGCATCCTAACGTTCACTAAATCTGCTGGAGAACCAACAAATCCTCCGACTGAACCTGCGACTGCAGCTAAGCTTACTGCCTGTAAAAATGGCATTTTACTACCATCTTGTGTTAAAGATTTTTTAGCAGTCTCATAAATACCAAATCTTACTGTTGAATAAGTTAATTGACGTAAAAGGGAAGCACTTAAACCATTATAAAGAGCTAGAACACCTTGTTCTTTTATTATCTTAAAAGTTGTAACAAATAAATTTCCTTCTGTTTTTCCTTTAGTTTGTAGCAAAACTTTTAAAAGATCTAATGGATGAGTACAGCAAGCTGCTCCAGCTGAAGCTAAACCACCAAAATACCAATAAGCTACCCTTTTAAGTTCTGGTTGTGGTTGAATTGTATTTATTAAACTGTCAGAACTCATTTTTAAAGTTGCCTTTCTAGGCAATTGCTTTTGAACAACTAAAGTTGTTGTTTGTGACATGTTTTTATTTTTATATATTGGCGTTTATATATAATTTGAAAAAAAAACTTTGTTATATTCTAAAAACCAAAGGTTTTCGTCTATATATAAATCAGCGTTTAAAGCTGTAGTGAAAGAGATGCTATTTGTCTTTATTAAAAAATATGAGACGTAAAAAAGTTTACTTTCTTCCTTATTTCATCTAAAATTTTTTCAAACTTAAATAAAATAAATTAGTTATCAGCTTATTTTTTGTATTTAATTAAGTATTTATATCTATTGGATTAGATTATTGAGTTATATAGATAAGCTTAGAGATATGTTAACAATTGATCAAATTAAATTAGAATTTATTTAAAATCTATTTGGCATATCTTATTACAAAAATCAAGTATTCATAATTGATTGGTTAAAAAAATTAAAATAAAACTTGTATAAAAAAATCTTAATTGACCTAATCAATTTCACTAATTTTTCAAAGTCAGTTGCAGTGATAAGAAATTTGAATTCAACTTTATAAACTAATTTCTTAATAATTTCTTTGATTAATAATTTAAAAACTTTCTACAGCTAAATTAATTGAACAATTTAATTGATGAGATCAAGTTTTTTTTTAAATATAAATTAAATGTTTGAAGTTTAATCGAAACTAATTAATCAAGTGATATTTAAAAAAAATTTCATAAATTACAACAAAAAAACAAATATTTACCTAAATTAATTTTCATTTTAAAAAAAATCACTAATTTTTTTGGAAAACAAACTTTTTATCATTGAAAACAACGACTTGTTAAATTTAATATAATGCTTAAACTAACATTTCTCAGTTATTTCACTAAAATAAATTAAAATTTTTTTTTAGATATTATTTCATTTGATAGTTACCTTAGGAATGAACGACTCTGATTTAGTTAACAAAACTTTTGTCAAATTTTAATTTTTTGAAAAAAAAAACCTTAAACCTTGGATTATTAGTTTCATTTTACAAAAAATATTATTAATTAATTGAGAAAGTCATTTATAAAAGGAAATAATTCAATTATAAATTAACATGAAGACAAATTGTGTAGATTATCAAAAAATTATTTAATTAAGATAACTTTTTGATAAGAAACAAAAATAAGAATCGACTGACCTATGTGTTGGAAACATAACTTCGCTGAAAATAAGCTAAAAAAATTGTCGGCTTAAAGAATGTTTGTTGTTGCTTTTAGTTACACAACTTTGTTTACTTGTTAGCCACATGTTTTTTAATAATAAATATAATTTATGTTAATCTTTTTAAATATATTCTAAAATGGGTAAAAAAGCTAAATTATTTAATAAAAACAATTCTATTTCTTTTAGGCTTGTTAATAGAAGTAAACAAGATCCTTTAATTAATTACGATGATGCTCCTAAAACAGTTTTAGTTGAAAATAATTTATTTAAAGATAAGAAATCAGAAAAAAGTAAATATGGTATTTATTATGATGAAGATTATGATTATTTACAACATTTGAAGGATGTTGAAGAAGTTGAAGAAGATTATTATTTTGAAGAATTTGATCCAAAAGGAGCTAGAGTAAAAGATATCAAAACAAAAGAAGAATTAAAAAATGTAAAAAACATAATTAAATTACCATCATCTTTATTTGATTCTCAATATCAAGAAAGTTCTGGTATGAAAAATAAAGGTTATGTTCCAACAGAACCTAAACCAGATTGGGATCCAGAAATTGTAGGAGCATTATTTGATGATGTTGATTTAAAAGATAAAAATAATATTCTAGATGACGATTTTGTTATAAATGCAATGAAAGGTTTGTGACAAAAAAAAATTGATTTGATAATAAAATAATTTTTTATTTAGGAGATTTAAAAGAAGATCAGTTAAGAAATAAAAAAAATGTGAATTGGGATGATTTAAATTCAATTACTACTGATGATGATATGCATACAATAGTAACTACAGGAAATAAAACTGAATTTACAAATTATTCTTTAACATCTTCAGTTATAAAAAGAAATCAAAAATTAAATGATTTAGATGAAAGATTCGAAGAATTTTTTTTAAAAGATATTGCTGAAAATGAAGAAACTAACTTTGATAATGATTCTGAAGATGAAAAAGAAAATGATAATCTTAATAAAGTTTTGAAAGAATTTGATCAAAATAAAGATAAATCAGAATTTCAAAATGATTTGCCTAAAGAAGCTATTTTGAAAATTGCTGAAAGACAACTTATTGATGAATTAAATGAAGTTGAAGATTTAGAAGAAGTTGAATTAAGATTAGCGACAGGAAAAAATGATTATGATAATAGGTGGGATTGTGAATCAGTTTTATCAAACTTTTCTAGTTCATATAATAGGCCGAAATTAATTTATGAAAAAAAGTCTGAAAAAATTAAAATAAATAAAAAAACAGGTATTCCAGAAATGAATAATATTTCAGAAAAAAGTCTTAAACATTTAAACAGACAAAATGATGACAATAATTCAGTTTTTTCATCAACATCATTAATATCTCATTTATCAATTAGAAATAAATCTGAATCAAAAGAGGAAAAACATGTTAGGAAAAAAAATTTAAAAGAGTATATGAAAGAACGTAGACAAGAGAAAAAAGCAAATAAATTAGCATTTAAAGAAGAAAAAATTAAGCAAAATAATGAAAAAGTTTTAAATAAACAACTTGCAGCAATGAAATTGTAAATTATAAATACTGATCATATAATACAAAAATTCTTGAATATATTTATTTATTATTTAAGGATTCCATTTTTTTCAAAGATTGTCTTTTATTATTGAACCAAACTTTTATTTCTTTTTCACTGTAATTAGTTTTATTACTCAACTCTGTTATTTCTTCAGTACTTGCATGTTTGTTTTTTTGAAAAAACTCATTTAAAATTTTAGCTGCTTCAGGTGTAAAATTGGTACGTTTTTTACGAGTTTTATTTTCTGATGAAAGATCAATGGTATCTAATGTTCCAGCACGAACTTTATACATATAAGTTTCAAGTAATTCTTTTGTTCTAAATGCTGTTTTAGCTGTAATACCGAATAATTTGTCCAAATCTTCTTTCTCAGTTCTATCTAATTTTATTTTACCTAGTTTTTCAAACCTTAAAAAATTAAGTTTAATAGTTTTGACATAATCATTTATGAAAAAGAATTTTTTTTTCTTACCTACAAATCTTACTTTGACTAAAGTTTCTTTTACCAAGTTTCATTAATTCTTTACAAACTTGGTCTTGAGTCATTTCTTTGTTTACTCTAAATTTTTTAAAACTTTTAGCAAAATTTCTTAGCTCTTCTATTGTACCTTGTTCATTTGATTTAATTGTACCTAAAAAAATTCAATTTTTTAATTTTGTTTCAAAAATTATTTTTACTTACTTTCTTCAGTATCTGATTTTTCTTTTTTAATGTTACATAATGTAGGTATTTTATCATTCATCTCAACATATTTAGTACAAGTTGGTAAATTTTCATGTATTGTTGTTTCAGGAAAATTATTTTCTGAACTTTCACTACTTGAATAACTATCCTCTAAGTATGATGATTTATTTTTATTTAAACCATTTTCACAATAGTTTTTTTCTGATTCTTGTTCATCATCAGATTCATCGTCAGAACTTTCAACTGAATTATTATCTTCTATTTCATTTTTATAAATTTGATCATCGATCATTTGTATATCTTCATTTGAATTTTGATTAAAATCTTGTTCATTAGACGAATTTTCTTCATTCAATTCGTCATCTATTATATCTTCATTTTGATTAGTCAATTGAGTATCATTTATTGAATTATTAATTTGATTTGTCAAAGAGGAATTTAATTGAACTCCTAATGCTGAATTATTTGTTAATGTGTTATTATTACAAATTATCGGGTTTAATAATGGTGTAGAAGAAACTAAAGGTGTCATATAATAACCATTTAAAGGATTTATAAATGCAGGTTGTGTTAGTTGAGGTTTTGGATTGTTATTAAAACTATATACATTTGTAAAAATCATTTGTTGGCCTGTATTCAAATCTACAGGAATTAAACGATTCTCAGGAAAAAAGGGTCCTAAAGAATTTGGTGAATTAATTTGATCATTCAAAACAACATTGTGTAAATTATAACCTAATGGGTATGGTTGTTGCATTGATAAACGTTGCATATTTATACTATTTATTTCACTTGTTGAATTTGATGATATTGGTTGTGTTAAAAAAGTTGAATTTATATAGGGGGAATATCCATTTATAATAAACTCTTGATCACCATAATTTGTATTCAAACTTCTTTGGTGTTGCATTTTATAAAAAAAATCTTTAACTTTTATAATATTTACTTAGAATAGAGTCATAAAATAGATAATATTAACACACAGAAGTAATAAAAATGTAACTTTTTTGACTTTTTTTTTTAATTTTTTAAATTTACACTAACTAAGCTTCAAATTATTTTTTTATGACTTTAAGATGTACAATATTTACAGAGCAATGATAATAAAAAAAACAGAATTTTTTTATGAACTTTCATAAATATATACATTATAACTGAAAATTGGCCGAAACAAACAATAGAACAGAAGGGCAGAAAGAGAAAGTTTAGGTTTTTAGTTTTTTTTTTGCCCTCTTAATCTAGGAAAAGTCTACGTTCTCTAAGAAAAAGTTCTAAGTGTTGAACATTTAACATAAGAACCAAGTTTTCTCAAAAAAAATCCTACCACACCATTTATATTTATGTATTTAATATGTGAAATAGCCATGAACACCTTCCCCTTCTTTTTTTTTCTGTTTTTTTTAAGAACCAGATTTATTTTTTTTATTTAACTATCTTATATAAAATATAACATAAAAAAGAAACCTTGATTTCAAAGTTAAAATTTTCAATGTTGCGTTTGACATTTCAGCTTAAGATAAGTTAATCAGTAATTTTGAGGTCCGTCATATTTTTAGTAGACTCCATAAAAATTTTTTTGATTTATTTTTTTTTACCTTCTTTTAAAAAAACTTTTAAATTAATATTTTTATTTAGAAAAATGTGAAAAATTCGGAAACTGAAAAAAAATTTAAAAAAAAACAAAAATAAAAATTCAGAAAAATTGAAATTCAGTTAAAACCAATTAAATATGTTTTTTGTTGCTTAAAGTTTTAATTTATTTTTTTTCTCAATATGTCTGCTATTTTTTAACATGGTTTTAACTCTTTTCATATTCATACAACAAAAAAAAATCCGGAAAAAACTACGCTTCCTGGTCCAGGTGATTTAAAAATTTGAAAAAAAATTATTTTGTTAATTCCCATGTGGATATAATACTAAAGCCGCCCTTTTTCAATTTGAAAAAAAAAATTCTTTCTTAGTATACTTAACTTTTTAAAACAAAACCACAATTTAAACACAGTTTTTAAGAATAAATTTTTCAAGAAAAATTTTTTTTTTCTAATCCTTTAATAATTTTTTTAAAAATTTTTGAAAATATTAATTTAAAAAGCTTATTTTAATAAATAGAAACTTCATAGCTAAATTTGAGAAAAAAAAAAGTTTTATTATTAGCTTCAAAAAACTTTCCCAATTTTACTCTTTACTTAAACTTTCATTTTAAGTTATGAATTATTTTGTTGATAGATGTAGCTACTGCTTTTTTTTAAAAACATGCGCTTTAATTTCAAAAAACAAACAGCTGAATTTTCAAAACATTTGACACACGTGGGTTAATTACCATAAGATATAATTTTATTATGAATAGTTTCTAAGTTTTTTTATAAGTTTTAATTTATTTTTAATTTATTAAATCAAAATGGAAAAAGTCAAATTATATAAACATAAAAATTTCAGTCAACAACTATCAGAAGTTAAAATTAATTATTTTAGAATTGGAGAAAAACGTTTAATTGATACTGAAGATGATGATGATAAATCATATTTATATTTATCTTTAGAAAAATGGATTGATTTAGATTGTACAGAAGATTTTAGTAGAATTATTAAAAAATTAGGTGGCTTATTATCAATCACAAGTCTTGCGCAAGTATTAAATAGAAAACAAGAAATTTTCGATATTTTATTAGAAGAGCTAAATATAAATCCTAATTTAAACTCTGTTTTAGAGCTTTTAATTGCTTTTGTAAAAGATTTAGGAAATGATTTTTACATTTATTTTATTAAAACTTTTAAAGTTTTATTAAAACACCTTTACACAAAAAATGTAGAATTAATAGAAAATATTTTTCTTTGTCTTGCTTATTTGTTTAAAATTCTATGGAAAAACATAATTAGTAACATTGAAATTATTTTTGATTTATATTCTAAAAATTTATTAGTTGACCAAAAGCATGACTACATTGTTATGTTTGCTTCTCAAAGTTTTGCATTTTTAATAAGAAAGTTTGAACAAAAAAATGGAACTTATAAAAAGTTAATTCAAATGATGTTTGATTCAATTCAAAAAAATCCTTCATTAATTAATGGAGTAGGTTATCTTTTATTTGAAGTAATTAAAGGTGTTCAAAATCAGTTCAATAATTCAATTGAAATTTTATTACCAGAAATTTTAGAAGAACAAAATATTGATAAATATTACAACTCTTTAGAAGTAAGAGCTTGTATGAATTATTTTTTCGAAGCTATTTCCAATTATATTCAAATAGACAAAACTGATTTTTTATGGGAATCTATTTATAAAGAAACTAAAAAACTTTTTTTTAATGCAAAATTATTGAACAATTTATTATTAATTCAAGTTTTAGTTAAAAACAAAAATTCAGTCTTAGTAAAAGATGCTAATTACTTAGTTAAATTTTTAACTGAGTTATATTCATCTTGTGATCAAAAATTAAATGAAGAAGCAAAAATTGTTTTAGTTGATATTTTTAAAGACTTGTTAGAAAATCAAGTTACAAATTTAACTATTAAAAACATACATTTTCATATTTCCACTGTTTTAAATTCTCAAATTAATTATGAACACAAATTAGAATTTGTAGAAAAATTGAATTCATATTGTTTTTTTGAACGAGATATTTTGTTTAATTTCAATAATTTTTTGAATTCTAATTTTGAATGCTTAAAAAATTTAGATAACAAGGTTTACAATACTTTAGCTGAAATAATTTTAAGCAAAAATTTTAGTATTGATTCAAGCTTTATGATAAAATCAAATAATTTGAAAATTTCAATTTCTCAAAATAATTCAGATGAGCTATTCAAATTATTAACTACAAAATTAAATGATGATTTTGATTTAGAGAAAATTTTCAAAGTTATTCTAGTTTTGCCCGTTATTGAAACAATTTCATATGAAAAATCATCAGAATTTTTAATTGAAGTTTTTAATAAATGTCTGAATCAATTACAAGACAAAGATAATGATGTTAAAACTAAAAATCGTTTAGCATTTTTAATTCATGTTGTTTCAACTTCGTTAATTAATTCAAATTTCAAAAATTTAAACTCAAAAATTCAATTGAAAGATTATTTTAGTTTATTAGGAAACTATTCAACATCTCTTCCTTTATTATTATCTTTAAAAGTTTATTTAGATTTTTTAAAAAAAGAAAACATTCTTCTAAATGATGAAGATAAAAAAATATTTGAAAAACTTTTTTTTGAATGTTTGATAAATAATTTATCACATCAACATAGTAAAATTAGAAAATTAACTTTACAAATAGTTCAACATTTTGTAGAAAATCAAGAAGAATCAGAATCAGTAATCGAAGTTTGTTTATCGATTGAAAATATCAAGTTTTCAGAACCCAGAGAAACAGAAAGACTAATTTCAAAACTAGATTTTTTAAATTCTAATTTGAAAACAATAAAAACTTTTGATGAAAAATATAATTATAATTTAATTGCTATAAATTATTTATTAGGAGCATATTACATAAATTATACTTTGTTTTGGAATACAATTCAATTAACAATTTCTAGATATGCTTTTAATCAAAAAACTTCAACTGAATTTTGGAAAAATGTTTATAAATGTATTATAAGAACAGATAATATAATTTACAATAATTTTAACGACTACATTGATGAAAAAAACTTTTATCCAAATGCAGAATCAATTGATAGACAAATATTAAAACTTCATGAAAATGATGATCGTCCAGACTTTTTAAATTATAGATATTTAATTTTAAGTCTTCTTGAAGCAACGCCAGTCGTTGTTGAAAAATATAATCGTTTAATTGTACAATGGTTTTTTAGTTTTTTAAATAAAGAAATATCGGTTTTGTTAGTTAGCCCTGCTTTACAAACAGAAGATATTTCTAAAAATATTAACGAAGACTTTACTATTCAATCTATAGAAAATGAAAATGATCCAGGTACTGAAGAAAATGAAAATGAACATTATCCTAATAAAAATAGATCTAAAATATTAAAAGCGTTTTTGAAGTTTTTAAAAATTTTTAGTCTAATCAAAAATCCTTTAGCAATTTATGAAGAAGAAAAATTAAAAGAACTTTATTATCAATTATTAGAAAGTAAAGATACAAACGTTCAAAAAGAAGCTTTCAAATGTTTAAAAACTTATCGCTTTAATTTTTTAATTCCCTATTATGAAAATATTGAAAAACTAATAGATTCAAAATCTTTCAAAGATGAGCTTGTTAAATTTAATTTTGCTTCTAGAAACTCAGAAGATTCTATTTTACAAGATCCACATCGTAAAAATGTTATGGAGATTGTAATGAGAATTTTGTATGGTAAACTTCTTCATAATTTCACTTCAAGTAAAGAAGGTTTAGTAGATTCTAAATTAAAGAAAAAACTTATTTTTAGATATATATCTGATTTTAAGGAAGATGACATATATTTATTTTTGACAATTGTTTTCAAAAGATTCTCTAAGTATTTAAATATGTCTTATAAAGATATTAATGAAGATTTAGAAAAACTAACTATTGATAATGTTATACCTTGTAAACAAGTATTTTCTTCAGCAGAAAATTTAATGATGATTTTAGAAAATTTAGGTGCTATTTTTCCAAATTTATTATCAGTTTTATACAAACTAATAGTTATTTTTTTAAAATATTCTTGTCAAGTTTTAAGTAAAAATGAATTTATCAAAAAAAATTCCTTACATATAATACGTCAAGTAAGAGCAAACTGTATTAAATGTTTAAGTTTATTTTTTAAAACTCATACTAATTATCAATATAATAATGAAGATATTAATGTTATTTTTGATACTGATTTTGAAAAAACATTAGCTCAGTTACCTGTTGATTCTTTAAACTATATCAACCCTAGATTAAGATTATTTAGTGTTTGGAGTGAAAATTATGATTCTATAATATTTTTAGGAAAAAAACTTAAAAGTGATCATGAAGTTTATCCTTTAAAACAAATTATGGTAATTTATAAAAATCGTAAAGCTGATAATGGTGTTATTGATTTGATAATGAAAATAATTCATAATTTGTCGATTACAAGTTTGAATACTTTGAATTCTCAAAAAATTGATAATATTGTTGATTTAGATGAAAAGGTTTCAAAAGAATCAATTGGTATAGCTTTACTTTTACCTTTTATTGACATTATAATAAACAGAATAGAAAGTAAGTTAAATAAAAAAGTTAATGGTAAAAAAAATTTTTCTAAAAATATTATAAGTGAAATAGAAACAGATATTTTGATATCAATTGGTAAATATGTTAGTAAAGAAACAACATGTTTTACTTTAATAAAGCTATTAATAGCATCTCTTCAAAAAAATAAAGTTGAAGCAAGAAATAATGATTCAGATTTAAATATATTATCTATAGTTGAAAATTTATCTTTATACATAAAAAATGATCAAGAAAAATTGATAAATATAATTGAACCATTTTTTGATATAATTAAAGAGAAGAGCTCAAGAATTAAGCTTTGTCAAATTTTAGAAAATCTTTGTTCTAATAATGAATTAAATAAAGTTTTAAGTAGTATGATAACAAGGTTGAATACGTACTCTAAAAAACTTATGGATACTTTTGAGATTGAAGACCAATTCAACGCTTTCAAAGATGTTAAAAAGTTTTTAAATGATGAAAATTTTGTAAAAGATAGCTTTTTTGTTAAAATCTTAATTAAAAATTGTGTTTATTTCATCAAAAATCATGAAGATTTTGTTATAAAATCAGAATGTGTTTCTACTTTAAATTGTTTGATAGAAAAAATTTGTGAAAATTCTACAGAAAAACAACTTAAAACTATCTTGATTGATTCAATACTTTTAAATGAAATAAAACATGGTTTGAAATCAGAAAATATGACAACTAAACAAGATTTTATTGAAATTTTACGTTTTTTAATTGACAAAGGGAAATCTAAACATAATTATTTAAAAGAACTTAGTCTTTTATCAAATACTGAAGATAATGATCAAGATTTTTGGAAAAATGTTTATAATTTACAATATTATCAAAGAATAAAAGCTATTAGTGTGATAAATTCTCAAGACGTTTTAAGTGAAATTTCTTTAGAGTTGATTGTAAATTTTCTTTTACCAATGGCTTTAAACAATATTTTTGAAACAGATAATCAATTTCCTGCGTTGAAAGAATCATCTATAGTTTTATTAGGTAAAATATCTAGTTGCCTTGATTGGTCTAACTATATTCAGCTTTTAACAACTCATTTGAAAAAATTAACAAGCAAACAAGAAAGTACTAAAATCATTATAAGAGTTATTTGTGTCATTTTGAATAATTTCAATTTTGATTTGACTGATAATTTAGAATTAAATTCAAAAGAAGAAATTGATAACGAAAATAATTCACTAAAGAATAAAACTTTAATTAAAAAAAATAAAGAAGACAAAAAATTAATATTAAGTTCTATAGTTGAAAATTTGTTACCTAAATTACACGAAACTTTGAATAAATTATCTTCTTTAAGTATGACTTATAATAATGATAAAGAAAAAAAAATGTTTGTTGAAGACGAAGAAATTTTAAGATTACCTATTGCTATTGCTCTAGTTAAATTATTAAACTCATTACCAAAAGAAACTCATTTATTAGAGAATAATATCCGAAATATTATTTTACGTATTGTAAGTTTTCTAAAATCAAGAGCTCAAAGTGTTAGAGAGTCAGCTAGAGGTACTTTAGTTTCTGTTTTAAAAATAATTGGTCCTTATTATTTAAATTATGTTTTGAAAGAGCTTCAAAGTATTTTAAAAAGAGGGTATATGTTTCATGTTTTGACATATACAATTTATTCATTACTGAATGGTGTATCTGATAAACTAAAACCTCTTGATTTAGAATCTTCTTTAGATATAATTGTTGAAATTTGTAACCAAGAATTATTTTCGGATGCTGCTGAAGAAAAAGATGTAGAAAAAATAAAAAACAAAATAATGGAAGCTTCAAAAACCAGATCATATGATGTTTATAGATTAATTGGTAAATATATTTCTACAGGTAGTTTAGTTAAAATTTATTTAGCATTAAAAAGTGAATTAGTACAAACTACAGATCCTAAAATAATCAAAAAAATCGATAACTGCTTACAGAAATTATCTGTAGGTTTAGTAGAAAACTCATTTATTCAAAAAGATAACATGCTTTTGTTTTTGTATGGTTGTATGAAAGATACAATTCCACAGCTTAAGTTAAATCAAGAAAAAAATTTAAAAAATAATCAGTTTAAAAGAATGGATTCATTGCTTATCGAACCAGTCAAAAAAATAAAAACTGTAAAAACAAGTGTCAGAACTAATATGCATTTAATGATGTTACATTATTTACAAATTTTACATCTTATTTTAAGTAAAAGTAAATCTGAAAAAAAATCTTTGTTATTGAAAAAAAATAATAGTCTTATTGAACAGTTTTTGCCAATTTTGGTAGAACAATTGTCTATAAAAGATCCTCATTTAATAGCAATGTCTTTAAGATGTTTGAAAAGCATTGTTTTAAAGTTTGAAAATTTGAAAAACATGGATACTCATCAAGTAAAAATCAAAAATAATATTTTTATTCTTTTGAACAAATATGGTTCATACTTACAAGGAGAAAATTTAGATATGAAAACTCTATGCTTTAAAATGTTAGTTGTTTTAATGAACAAAACAAATGTTGAAATTACAAATGATCAACTAACAATTCTTCTTTTCTATTGTGATCAAGATATATTAAATGACAGTAGACAAGCTCAAGCTTTTGCATTATTAAATTCTATCCTTGATCGTAAATTAAATTGTGATGAATTAAAAGATTTAATGAATAAATTAAGAGAAGTTATGATTCAATCTAATAATGATAATATTAAAAAACGCTGTAGAAACTCATGGTTTAGATACTTTTTGAATTATGTGATAGGTAATCAGCTACAAACAAGCTTATTGTTCTTTACAAAGCAATTAGATTATTCTAAAAGTTCAGGTAGAGAATCTGTTTTAAGAATGCTTTTATTAATTGTTAAGTTTTGTCCAAATATTGTTTTGCTAAAGTTAATTAAATATACCTTAGTGCCTCTTTCATTAAGAATTATGAATGAAGAAAACGTCCTTTGTAAAAAACTTAGTTCAAAAGTAATTTTCATTTTATTAAGTAAAATTCCTCAGCTAAACAGAAATATAATTTTCAAAAGTATTATTGTTCCATGGTTTGAAAGCCAAGAAAAAGAAATAAAACAATTAGCTTGTCATTTGCTAGGATTGTATTGTGAAATTGAAAAAGAAAATTTTGTTAAAAATAGGTATCAGCATTATTTACCAATTTTAAGTGAAAGCTTGAATCCAAAAAACTTTTCTCATGAAGAAAATGATTTAGATTTTGAAGATGAAGAAAAAACAACTACAAAACAAGATCATTTAATTTTTACGTTACTGATATTTTTAAAAAAACAAATAAAAGTTTATCCTCAAATGATAAGAGACGATAAATTTATTCCTTATTTGAAATTAATTTGGAAATATTGTGAACAAAAATATTTAGCTCATTCACATTTATGGGTTCGTGTTACAGCAATTGAATTATTTGATTCTATGTTGGAAACATATAACGAAGATGAAATAATTGACGCAATAGTAAATAAAAAAAACACAAATGATTATTATTTAGAAGATCCAATCCGCGTTATTTGGTTCTTAACTAGAAAAACTTTATACAACTTAGCAAATATATATGATCTTGAATCACATAGCCTATTAATAGTTAAGCATTTAACATATTTAATTTTATTATTTGATAAAATTGAAAAACATGAGTATCATGATTATCAAATAGATTATTTAGAACTTATAACTAAAATGAGAGTTTCATGGTTATTCAAAAGAATTGTTAATGAAATTAGAAAAGAAATAAAAAAAGATTATAAACAATTTATCAAAAGAAAAACAATTTATACTTGGTTGAGAGAAATGATTTTGTATAAATTAGATGAACAACAAGTTACGCATAATTTAGAACTTTTATTATCTCCTGTTGTTCGAGATTTGACAGATAGATTTTTACATAAATTAGATTTAAAAAGTGAATCTAATAATTATGCTACTAGTGTTCAAAGAGTTTTCAATGCTTTTAAAAAACGAATTGGAGAAAATAAAGTTAATAAAAGTTATTCAAAAATTTTAATGGATATTAATCGTAAAAAAATTAAAAAAAGAAGTCAAAGAGCTATTCAAGTTGTTTTGAATCCTATGAAAGCTATTAAAATAAGACAAAATAAACGTTTAAATAGTAAAAAAAGAAAAACTGATAACAAATTCAAAAAAAACAAAAAAAGACGAGTTTGAACTTAAGATAAGAAAAAAGTTTTATTCTTCAGCTGTAAATACTTAGTTAAAAATTAATTAATGATAGATAATTTTTATTGAATTAAAAAAAAAATGATAAATGATCAACTTTTGAATCTACTAATCAATTAAGATTTAAATATTAAAAGCTATTAAAATATTTTTAATACTGTTTATGATAAAAATCTTGTAAATATAAATGAGACTTAACCATTTTTTTCTAAAACTAACGGTTCCAATATAAAACTTTATTCAAAAATTTTAACTTATTAAATTTAAGTGCCTTTATTTAAAGCAAATTATATCAATAAAATAGCTTTTTTAAGAAACATTATTTTCAATAATTAAAATACTACTTATTTTATGTTCAAAATTGAGGTAAATATATTGAATGGCTATAAAGGATTTTTATTAAATGGCAATAAATGAAAAAAAATTTCATGTGAGTGTAATGATCATAAATTTTTAATTTTTTTGAATTGATCTATTTAAAGTTTTTTGATTTAATTAAACTTGATTTTTAAGTTTTATTGATAATCATTGAGAAAAGAAAAAATTTTAAGTTTTTTATTTGTTTTTTGGTAGTTTTTTTATTTTTTTTTAATTTATATCGAAATTGAGTCTTTTTTTATCATATTTTTTTCCATAAAGATAAATAAATATTCCAATTGAAATTGCTATAATAATTAATAAAACACATAAAGAAATTATAACTATTAGTTTTATTGGAAAATAACATGAATCAATATTTATATATCTTTCACATTTTCTGTTTTTAATTTTTTCAAAAGCTAAATTCAATGTTTCATCATATAAAAAAACTTCATAATCGCTTTCTTCACAATTTTTATATAAAAAGTTTTTTAAACATTCTTTTTCTTCGTAAAAATAACAACAATAACTTTTCTCATTTTTTTCATTATATTTAAATGATTTGTAACAAGAATAGTTTTTTGTTTTTAACAAATTTTCACATTCTTCTTTAATTTTACCAAGTAAAAATCCATGCAAATTATCAATCAAATGTTTAGAACTTTTTATTTGATTAAAAAATAAATTAATTGAAAGAACGTATAAAAAATAAAATTTATAGTTCATTTTTAATTTTTAGCATTCATTTTAAATAAAAATTTAATTTTGATTAGATTTGATTAATTATTCAATTAAAAAAATAAAATAGATGCTCTTGGAAATAAATCTATTTTATTGATTTAAATAAATTTAGCTTATTAAATAATCAATAAAATACTAGAAACAATATATTGTTACATTTTATTTACATGTGAAAATAAAAAAAAAAAATTTAGTTTTATGATGCAAAAAATAATTATAATCAACAACTTAAGTGTTTTAGTCAATAATTTTTTCAAAAAACTAATCAACAATTAAAAATTTTTTGAACAACTGTTTGTTAACTTGTATTTCAATAAAAAAAATATTTTTATGAACAAATTATAATACATTTGCAAAACAACTTTACACTTTTTTATTTAAATTAATTTTCAATTAATATGTTTAAGCAACAAATTTTGAAAACCTTTAAAATAGCAATTTTAACAATTAAAGTAACTACTTAAAATTATTTAAATTAGTAGAAAAAGTTTTAATTAAGATTTGATTAATAAATGAATGATTAATAAAAAAGATATTTAAGTGAATTTTTTTAAATTAATTTTTATTTTTAAATTAATTTCAGATTAAATGATGTTTTTGAATGATTTTATATTCCAATAAACTTATGTTTTTATTTTTTGATTCATTTAAGAAAATATTTATTTGTTTAAAAAAATTTGAAAACAAAAGTTGAAAAAAAAAGTTTAAAGTAATATTGAAAATTAATTTTTAATTTAATTAAAAAGGAGAAATAAATCAAAATTGAAATAAACTAGAAAATTTAATCCAAAAAGTTAGGTTTATTGATATGTAGTTAACTTAATTATTTCTATAAGTTTGATTTTTATTCAATTAAAAAATAATTAAAAATATTTTAGTGGACTTTATTTAAAATGTCAAAAATCTTCAAACTATTATGCAGTACTTAAATAAATTTATTAAAATTAAACTTCAAAAAAATTAAAAATACTCAATTCTGAAAAAAAATTGAAAAATTAAACAATGAAAATTAAGAGAAAAATTTTGAAGTGTTGATTATAAAAAGAGATATATTTTTATTAATTAGTTTTAACAATTGAAAATATAAAAATGAATCAATCAATTAAATATAAAATTTTTTCTAAATTTAAGAACTCTATTATAAATAAAATATACTAAATAAAATATGTTTATTTGGTTATTAAATGAAAATAAATGAATTGATGAAGTATTTTTCTAAAGGTTTAGACAGCATTTGGATTAATTTTACGGAAACCAGTTTTGTGTCTATGATATAAAATTGCACTTATAATTATTGTAAGAGCCAATAAAATAGATCCAGATATTATTAAGGTTTTCTTAATTGGAAACTCACATGAATCTATATCTGGATAATTTTTACAATTTTTAGCTTGAATATTTTTGAAAACTATGTTAGTTGCTTCATCATTTAAATAAATTTTATAATCATTTTCATCACAATTATTAAGAATAAGTTTTTCTAAACAATCATTTCCTTTATATAAAAAGCAGCATATACTTTTTTCATCTTCATTTGGATATTTTAATTCTAATGTTTTTGTACAAGTATTGTTTTCTCTTATTATTTTTTGACAACCTTGACTTACATCTCTAAGCATTATTTCTTTCGAAACATCTATTAATTTTTTCAAACTTTTTGATTCAATTGAATTAATTAACAAAAATACTAAAACAAAATAAAAAAAACTTGAAAATAATTTGAAAGCCATTTTAACTTATTCAATTAATTTTTAGAAATAAAACTTAAGAAAAAAACTGAGAATTTTATGAGAATATTTTGAGAATATTTTGTGAATAAATTAAAAATATTGTTTCACAGGTAAAAAATAATTGAAACAAATATGTTTAATAATTTTTTTTTTATTGAGAACTATTTACTTGTTTGAAGGTATTAAAGTTTTTAATAAAATTCTTATCTTTGAAAAAAAACTAAATTAAAAGAAGTGAAATAAATTTTTAAACTAATTTTTATTAATTTATTTCTTATCAATTAAGCGCTATATCCGAAATTAATTGATTTCAAATAGCTTCATTCACGATAAATTTTAACATTTGAGTGCAATAAATTGTTTACAAAGATGAAAAAATTTCTGAAATAGAAAAAAATCATTTAAGTTTTGCAATTTGTATTTTTAAAATGAATCATCGGAAATGAGTTAATTATTTTTATCTAATAATTATATATTGGAATTTTTAAGATAAAATGATATTTATTTACAAAAATGATTATTAAGAAAAATTATTTTTTAGAGTCTTTTTGTAATTTGAATAAATCTAAAGGTACATTTAAACTAACTTTTTCTATACCCAAAACATCTTTACCAATAATAGTTAAGCTTCCTGGTTTTAATCTTGAAATTCTATTAATTTTAAACTTGCTTATACTGTAAATAATTAAGAATAAAAATATTAAGCTAATTTGAATTAATAAAAAATAAGCTATAAATCTTTTTTCTATTTGATCACTTATTAAAATCCAAAATGCAATCAGATTAAACAGAATTGATATATTAGTAAATGTAATTACAAATAAAATTCTAGCAAGACGCCATTTATTTGAACCTATTTTGAAAATAAAACGTTCTTTAACATAAAATTGGTAAAAGTTGATGAGAAAAATTAAAATAATTAAACTAATTGTACTAGATGCAATATCCAAAAGAAATAATATAGGTTTATGTCTGTCAAAAGTTAAAAAAAATCTAATAAAAAATGTAATAAATGTTGATAAATTGATTAAAATAAAAATAAACATAGCTAATTCTGTTATTGTAACACAAGGTGCAATCCCTTCATTAAACATATCTTCATCAGCTTCAATTGAAATAGGTTTATTCACTTTAAACAATTGTTCAATAAAATTTGAATCTGGTCCTAATGCAAAAATTGGTTTATTGATTGGTATATTAATTAATTTATTTTTATTTAAATCTTTTATTTGTAAACTAAATATATGAATTGAACTTCCAGTTGGAGTGAATACATCATGTTTTATCCTAAAAAAATTTTTTGTTTATCAGTTTAAGAAAATTTTTTAAAATTTTAAATACCTAGCTGATCCAATTTCAGGAAATTCTACTTTACGATTTAATCTAAATTTAATTATCTTGAATGAATTATATGTTTTTAATTCTAACTTAGATGCTTTATTTGAAAACCAAGATGGTGGTATAACAAAACGTGTAATAAAAAGATCTTTATTATCAAGTAAGTCGACCATAATTGTTGAATTATTTGATTGATAGCCGTTAAAAAAGTTACCATATTTTAAACGTACCATATATTTATAACAGTTAGAAGTACTTGAGCATCCGTCATAAATTTGATTGTTTAATGTTTTTGACTCAGTTAAAAAAATTAATTTAGCTTGAATAATTATACCAATTAAATTCCACAAAATAAAGAAGAAAATAATTGTTTGAACATTTAGTAAAGTATTTTCTCTATTTAATGTATCATCTGATAATTTAGTTGAGTTGATGTAAGACAAAGTTGAATGAAACATTGTCATTTAATTTTTTAATTAAATCTAGTTTCATCTTAAAATAATTTTAAAAATAGTTAACTGTTTTAATAAAACTAACATTAAGTAGCAGTTTTATAAAAAAAAAATTCAAATTAACGTTTCTAATTAATAAACAATCAATTCATTGTTTAGATAGCATAAACAATAATTTTTTTTTGTTCGTTATTTTAATTTAGGTTCTAATTTTTTTTTTTGATTATTCTCAATTGACAAATTTGAAAGTAATTTTATTGTAAAGAAAATTATGCATTAAATAAAAGAATCAGATGTATTCAATGCTAAGATTATTTTTTTAAATTTATTCTTGTTATAAACAAATGAAGGTTCTTCAAAATTTGCATTAAATGAACGTCTTCATAATAAGATTTTCAAAATAAAACTTGATAGCTCATGAAGTCAAAAATTAAAAAAGAAAAAAATTCAAAAAAAGTTGATTTAAAAAAAATTACGTCAAAAAAGATAATTAAAAATAAAGTTATTCATGGAAAAATTATAAATTCGAAAAAAAATTTTACTTCAAAGCACATAACAAAGAAAAATTTAAGTAAATTAATTAAAGAAGATAAAAAATCAAAACAAAATCTAAAATTATCTAATAAATTAGCTAATATAATTGTTAATGAAAATGAGTTATTAACGTGTAGAATATGTTTTAGTAGAAAAACAAATAAAAAAACAGGAAAATTAATAATACCATGTAATTGTAGAGGTGTTTTTGCTACAGTACATGAAAAATGTATATCAAATTGGGTTGTTACTATGTGCACAACAAGTTGTGACATTTGTAGATTTAAATTAATTATAAAAGCAAAAAATAAAAACTTAAGTAACTTTATTTTAGAAGAGAACCAATTTTCTTATATATGGCGTTTTATCTTAATTCTTATTTTTACTTTATATTTAATATTTTTAGTTTCAGCATTTGTTGAGTTTGTTGAAAAAAAAAACTATTTAAATGATTCCTTTTTATTTTATTACAAAATATCTTGCTGTTTAATTATATTTTTGTTATTTACTTATATTGGTCATCGTTCAATTGAAAGATATTTTGCTTACAAAAAATGGAGAAAATATAGCTTTAAAGTTAAAGTTGAACCAAATCCTAATTATAAAATTAGAGAAATTGTTACTCCACCGTTAGATATAATAAGAACAAGTGGTTTACCTAACAAAACTCAAAAAAATATATCTTTTAACAAGTTAACTTGTAAAAATTTACTTAATAAAAATTTACCCGAAAAGAATTTACCTAAAATATTAAAAAAAATTACTCAAAAAATAGTTTAAATATTTAAACAAGTTCAACATATTTAAGTGATAATTAGTTTGATTGACTCGATTTCAATTTATTTAAACTTGGTACTTTTTATCAACCTTAACCTTAATATTATCTCTTTTTTTTTAACAAGGTTATCAATTTAGGTGTTAATCTCTTTGTTATAATTTCTGATAAAAATAAAATTTGTAGCAATTAGTTTGAGAATAAAAAATTTTTTTTATCGGGTTTAAGTCAAGGTTAATTTATCAACAATTTCAGAGTAATTGACTGGAATATTTATTTTTTAAAAATTTTTTTATAATTTGTAATAATTTTTGTTTGTCTAATTTGAACGTGTTTTAACCAATAATTTTAGTAAATAAAAAGTTTATATATTTAGTTATTTAAAATCAAGTTAAATAAAAAAAGTTTTCAAGTGGATATAAAATGATGTATATTATTTTTTTATTGGCAATGAACTACTTTGCTAAAGAAAGTCAAAAAGTGAAAATGAAAGTTTCGATTCATATTGGTTTGAAATTTAAACATTTATTTAATGATTGAACATTATTTTTGAAACTATAGTTTTTTTTTATTATCGAATCACTATCTAAAGGTAGGTTGTTAATTTCTTAAGTTAATTTTTAGAAAAGAAAATTTTCACTTTTATCATACTATCTACCTTGAATTTTTTTTAAAATTTACTTGAATTTAAAATTTTCTCTCAATAAACAAAAGGCGTTATTTATAAGATGAATTTTAAAACTAATGTTAATTATTTTACTCAAAAGAAATTGCTATGTAAGAGTTTATTTAAAAAATGGTTTCAATTCAGGACCAATTTTTTTTTTGAGCTTTTTCAAAATAAGTTATGAACTAATGTAAAAAATCTTTTTTTTGTTTCTCAAAAATCAGTTGTTAATAATCAAATAGAAAATTTAAATTTAGTGATGAGTCTTTTATTCAAATAATTTTTTTTCTTAAGTTAATTTTATGTATAATTAAAGTTTATTAATTTTTTTTGTTTTTTAAGATGCAAACAATAAATAAAAATAGTTTGCCTACTAATTATAGCTTACACAATGTCTTAGAAAGTAATATAAACAAAGATTTTAATAAGTAAGATAACTAAATATTCAAGCTTAATTAACAATTATTTTTTATTTTTACTAGAAAATTTTATTTTTTTTTTTTATTTCAGATCTTCTCATCAAAAAACATCAATTCATCTCAAGTTATCAATCATGGGCATTTTCACACTACTTTTCATTATTCTTTATATTGTTATAAAAAACCATAATTCAGTATTATCCATGCAAATTGAAAAAAGTTATTTAGTTTCAGAATCAATTTCATCTTTAGCCTCAAATCAAAACATTTGTTTTTCTTCATCTTGTATTCAATCAGGTAAACTTTTTTTTTCAAATAATTAATAAATGGCGTTAATTTTTTTTATTTTCAGCTTCTCATATTTTAGAAAGTTTAAATCAATCTGTTTCACCATGTGAAAATTTTTATGAATTTGCTTGTGGTGGCTGGATGCAAAAAATGAATTTATCTGATGATCAATCAAGTATTACTGAATTTGGGAAACTGAGAAATGAATTAAATCAAAAATTAAGAAGTATTTATTAAAATAGTTTTAATTAAAAAAAATTAAAAATCTTTATTTCTTAGAATTAATAAGCTTAAAACCAAAAAAAGCTGAACCTGTTTATCTTCAATATATGAGAATTATATGGAAACAATGTCTAAACACAAGTAAGCTAAAGTTATTTTTTTACCTTTTAAATACAATTAATAAATTTTTTTTAGGTGAAATTGAAAAAGAAGAATCTAAACCTTTATTAGATGTTTTGAATTATTTATCAAATTGGCCATTATTAGACTTAGATAATTGGAATAAAACAAATTTTGATTTTATTGATACCTTAATAAAAATAAGAAACTTGGGTTATAGTCACAATACTTTATTTACTGTTTACCCAGGGTTAGACATTAAGAATAATTCTAATTATCTTTTAAATGTGAGTTTTTTTTTTAATTAAAAATTTTTTATTTATTTTTTTTTTTTTAAGATTGATCAATGTTCATTTAGTTTATCAAACCGTAAATACTATTTAAACAATCGAGATAATAAAGTTTTAAATTCTTATAGAAGTTCAATTAAAGAAGCAGTTTTAATTTTAAACGCTACAAATAAAGATACTATTGATGAATCTATTGATCAGATAATAGAATTTGAAAAAAAATTAGCTTCCTTTGCTCTTCCTCATGAATTAAGACGGAACTATACAAATGTTTATTTTAAAACTACAGTTCAAGATTTACAAAAACTTACACCAAATATTAATTGGTTTAAACTTTTACCTAGTATTATAGATACTGAAGTAAAAAATTCTACAGTTGTTAATTTAAAAGAGCCTGAGTTCATAAAAAATGTAGATAATTTAATTAAGACCACAGATAAAACTATTATTGCAAATTATTTAATTTGGCGTGTAATATTTAATTCTATGCCACAGTTAAGTAATAGTTGGCGTATGATTTATGAAAAATTAAATAGAGTAATTTCAGGTAGAAAAACAAGTAAGAAGCGCAATTCAAGTTGTATGCAAAAATTATTTAACTCGTTTAGTGTACCATTAAGTGCTTTATATGTAAAAACTTATTTTGATGCCAAAAGTAAAAAAGTTGTTGAACAAATGATAAGTAATATAAAAGCAGAATTTTTACAAATTTTATCTACACTTGATTGGATGGATGAAGTAACAAGATTAAGAGCAATTGAAAAAGCCAAACAAATACATACTTATGTTGGATATTCAAATGAAATTTTAAATGATGATAAAGTTATGCAATTGTACGAAGGTTTGAGAATAAATGAAAATTGGAGTTATTTCACAAACATGCAAAAATTGAAAAAACATTGGACAGATAATGATTTTAAAAAGCTTAAAACTAAAAATATTAAAACAGATTGGAAAAAGTTTTCAGAAGCAGCTACAATAAACGCATTTTATAATTCTTTAGAAAATAGTGTAAAATTACCCTCTGGTATATTAACTAGTGTTTTTTATAACTTAAAACGTCCTAAGTAATTATTTTTGCTTATTAGTGCTTTTTATTAATTTTTTTTTTATTTTAGTTATTTAAACTATGGAGCTATTGGTTATATTATTGGTAAAATATTTATTTTAAATTAGCTAAACAAATTTAAAAAATATATTTTATTTAATTAGGGCATGAAATTATACATGGGTTTGATGATAAGGGAAGGCAGTTCGATAAAAATGGAAATCATAATAATTGGTGGAAAAGTGATACAGATGAAAAGTTTAAAAATATGACTAAATGTCTTATTGATCAATATGATAATTATTCAGTTCCAGAAATTAACATGACAGTAAATGGTGTTCTTACATTAGGAGAAAATATAGCTGATAATGGAGGTTTAAAACAAGCTTACTTGGTATTTATTTATTTTTTTAATTTTTCCTTAAAACTAATTATTTTTTGAATAGGGCTATCAAAGATATGTAAAAACAAATGGACAAGAACCTTTATTACCAGGTTTAAATTTTACACAAAATCAATTATTTTGGATTTCATCAGCTAATGTAGGTTATTTAATTAAGTTTTTAAGATTTTATTTTTTACCTCAATTGCTTAAAAATTTTTCTTTTTCAATTCTTATATTTTTTAGGTATGGTGTTCTAGCTTTAGACCAGAAGCAATGAAAGCAAGAATTTTCACTGGTGTTCATAGTCCTCCTAAGTTTAGAGTTATTGGTTCTATTGTCAATAACTTAGATTTTTCTAAAGATTTTAATTGTAAACTAGGAACTAAAATGAATCCTTCCAAAAAATGTTCTATATGGTAATTAGAATAAAAGATCTCTTAATTTATTTAAACCGTTTTTACCATTAAGTTTATACCAAAAAAATTATTCAATTTATTCAAAGAAATAAGTTTTTATTTATATTGAAAAATTATTTTAAAAAGTTTTTAAATAGTGAAATGGAGTAGAATCAAAAAATTTTTATTTCATGAAATTGTTTGTTATTAAGTTTTTTTCTGAAAAAACAGATTAATTTGTCTAATTACTTTTTTTAAATAGATAAGTTGTTTTAAATAAAAAATTCAAAATAAAATTTGTCTTGGTGATTTTTTCAAAAAAAAAAAATCAATAAATAGCGTTTTGATTTGAGATTTAAGTTTTTTTTTTAACTTAAAAAAAATTTAATTTGCTAAAAATGTATTTAAAATTTTTATTATTATTTATTTTATTTGCATCAATTAACAGCTTTGAATACAATTTAGGTAAGTAATCAATCAAATTCAAAAACAAAAAATAATATTTTTCAAAATAATAAAATAGTTTTAGATTTTAAGAATAATGAATTGATTAACATAGTCAAAAATGTTTTTATAAAAAATTTTAACAAACTTGGTTTTAACTACGTAGATAAAGTAAACTTCATTGATACAAATTTTACAGAAAATAATAATTTTTGTAATAACTTATTTAATGGAAACCAAAGAATTCATCTTATTTTACAAGATGATTTTGATCAGAATGAAGATTCAAAATTATTACAAAAAATGGTGAAGCAATTAAAAAAACCTATGATTAGCATAAATAAAAATCAAATTCATGAATGGAAACTATTATCTTATTCACAGTACAATTTACTTATACGCTTTATACCTATTACGAGTGTTTTGTCTACAATTGTTAGAGATTTAATAGTAAAAGAAAATTATAAAAATGCAGCTGTTTTCATGGATAAGACTTTTGGTAATCAAACTTTAAACATTGTTGAAAATTTAAGCTTCACTAAAATAGAAACAATAATAAACTGTCAAAACCTAAGTATTAATCAATTAAAAGAAAAGTTGTTAAAATTCAAAAGGTTGAAAATAAATAATTTTTTTATTCTTGCTAAATCTATTACAATAAACAAATTTCTTGAAGCTATCAACCAAAATTCAATGTTTTCTAAATATGTAAATGTTTATGTGATTTCAATAGATTTTGAAAAAATTAGATGTTTTTCATGTAAGCATGCAATAATTAATATTGTCAAACCAATCAAACCTAATTTACATGATTATTTTGATGAATATTTTTTATCAAACTTTAAAAGTCAAAATAGACTTGAATTGTTTTTTTATTTTGATTTTTTACGTTTAATTATTAGTGCAGCTAATGACTATTTGAAGCTTATTAATGAAACTGAATCTGAAAATAAAATGCCTATTTTGATGATAAAAGATTGCAATAAATTTTTGTTAAATAAAACTTATTACGATCCGAATGAAGATCAATCAGTAATTTCTAAAGACTTTGACCATTTGATTGATCTTTCATCAGATGATTCAAATAATTTTGATTTAAGAAAACTAATTGTTGAACAAACTAAAAAAATTTTTGGTTTTTATGGTGATTTTCATTTAAATTTTGATGATTTAGATTATGGTTATCAAGACATTTTAGTACGATTTTATGCAGAGAGTTATTTAAATAAAAAAATTTCTACTGAAGTTATTTCAGATTGGTCTTTTGATCCTATTGAAGGTAATATTTTTTTAAATCGTCATTTACTTGAAGAAGATGACAACAAAACAGAGACAAATGAAGAAAGCCAAGATAAAAATGAAAACTCTGACAAAGATAAAGACGATAAAGATAAAAACGATAAAGAAAAAGAAAAAGATGATAGTGAAACTAATGCTGATTCAGAAAAAAGTGAAGAAAATGATGGAGATAAAAAAATAAAAAAAGACTCAAGAGTTACTGTTTTTATTATTGAACATCCACCTTTCATAATGAAGCGTATTATTGAAAAACCAAAAGAAATAGCTGTAGCTACAACAACAACTACAACTACAACTACCACACAAGCGACAAAAGAAAAAGATGGTGAAGAATCTGAAGAAGAAGCAGAAGGAGAAGAAGAAGGTGAAGATGAGGATGAAGAAGAAAAAAAAATTGATTTTGAGTACTACGGTTTTTTAATTGACCTTTTTAATCTAATTAAAGAAGAACTTATTCTTAGAAAAACTCCTTTTCCAGAATATAAGTTTGAAGAAATAGAAGTTTTGAAGGATGTTGAAAAAATGTTTTACGGTGGTGATCGTAAAACTGAATTTTCTGGAATGATGAAAAGAATCAATGAGGTGATAATCAATTTATTTTTTGAAACGACATATCTTAAAACAAGTTTTAATATGATAATTTAATTTTTTTTACAGACCGAAACAGATTCATTTGCACTAGCTCCTTTATCAATAACAGCAAGTAGAGAATTTGTTATTGAATTTTCAGAACCTTTTTTTCAAAATTATGGAATAGCTATCCTAATGAAAAAACCTCGAATTAAGCCTCATTTTTTCAAATTTATAACTGTACTTGAATCAAAAGTTTGGGCTTGTATAACAGGAGCTTATTTATTTACAAGTGTTTTATTAACTATTTTTGAACAATTTAGTCCTCAAAAATATAAACAAAAGAAAGAAATTAAATTGAAACGTAAAAAACAAATAAATGATAAAGAAGAAGATTTAGATGATTTAGATTCGCTATCTAGTAACCGTGAATTTACATTTAAAGAATCACTTTGGTTTTGTATAACATCTTTAACACCTCAAGGAGGAGGAGAAGCTCCAAGAAGCATTTATGGTCGACTTGTTGCAGCAACATGGTGGTTATTTGGTTTTATTGTTATAGCTTCTTACACTGCAAATTTAGCTGCATTTTTAACTGTTTCTAGGTAAAAATTTCAATTTGAATAGAACAAATTAAAATTGTTTTTTTTTAATAGACTTGAATCAAAAATAGATGATCTTAAAAAATTAAGTAAACAATACAAAGTAAGATACGCACCGGTAGATGATACCGCAACAGATTTTTATTTTATTCAAATGGCTGAAATTGAAGAAAAATTTTATGAGTAAGTTAATCAATATTTACTAAAAAACAAATTTTCTAATCTTTTTAAAAGAATTTGGAAAGATATGTCTTTGAATGACAGTTTAACTGAAAATGAACGAGCAAAGTTAGCTGTTTGGGATTATCCTGTTTCAGATCAATATACGAAAATTGCAGCTCAGATGGTAGAAGTTGAAAAGCCAAAAGGAATAATAAATGCTCTAAAAAAAGTTCGTGATTCACCTGATCATACAGATGGTTTTGCTGTTTTAGCAGGCTCTTTAACAGTAGATTATTTTGCTAATTTATTTTGTGATGTTTACAGAGTTGGTGAAGATTTTTCTCTTAGACCAATTGCTTTTGGAGCTAAAAAAACTAATAGCGTTGATTTAATTAAATTAATTAATCCAGTTATTATAAAGTTAGAAGAAGAAGGAATCATTGAGGATTTAAAAGCTAAATATTGGTACAACAATGAAAATAATAAATGTGAAGATTATCGTAAATTGAGTAATGGTATTTCTTTATTTAATTCAGGAGGTGTTTTTATAATCATTATTACTGGAGTTATTTCAACTTTATTTTTGTTACAGTTAGAAAACTTTATTATTGTTTACATGAAAGTTTATCGAGCTAAAAAACAAAAAGCTTTAATGAAAGCACCAAGTTTAGAAACAAAAAATAATGATTCTTTTTTTAAATCAATATTTTGTTGTTTAAGAAGCAAAACTTTATAGTTTCATTTTTTTAAATTACACTAAATTAACAAGATTTCATAAGTTTTTTTTTTGTTTTTTTAGACAATTAATCGGAAGTATTTTTTTGTTTAAAAAAAACAATTTAAACTATTTGAATTAATTAGAAAAAAATTTTTTTTTCTCAAACAAAAAAAAGTACACACGCAAAATTTAAATGAATTTGGATAGAATTAACCTTCAAAAGATTAAAAACAATAAAAAAAAAAATACTAAAAATATCTTTTAAGCATCATTTTTGTAATTAACTTGATAATTATATCTTTGTTTCAGAATTTGTTTCTATTAACTCAATTTTTTTAACACCACACTAGGCAAAAAAAGTCTAATTGTTAACAGAAAATTGATAAATTTTTTTTTGACTACTTCAAACATTTTCTTAAGCTCTTGTTACTTTTTAAATAAACAATTTAAATTGACTTTCAAAAGATTATTTTAATTTTCTATTAAAACAATTGATGAACTTAAAGTAGTTTTGAAACAAAGTTATTTAATTGATAAATTCAAATTCATTAACTTATATCTTTTTCAACTGACTTATTTAAACTTAATAATTTAAACCTTTATTTTTTTTTCTCGATTCATTCATAAAATAATTATATAACCCTGTACGTGTGTTAAACTTAACTTTTTGATTTTAGTATTTTTAATAAGTTTTTTTTAACTGGTTTAAAATTAGTTTTAAACCGTTTTTTTCATCTAATTGTTTTGTAGGTTTTGTTCTTTCAGACATTTTTTCAAAAAAAAACTTGGATTTATTTACGAATTTCTTTTCAAAATTTTTTAAATTAGTCTTTTTAAATCAAATCAATTGAACCGCGCAAAAATTTTTTATCAAAGTTATCCTTGTTAAACTAATTTTTAAAATTTTTTTTGAAAATCGAATATTTAGATTCAATGTTTATTTTAAGATTTACCTTTTTTGGCCAAAATTATAAAAATTGATTTACAAACAACTTCATTCAACTATATTTTTTATATTAAAAGTACTTTTAAAATTGAACAAAAGCTTTTTTAAGAAAAGTTTTTCATTGAAATTTTTTTAGCTTAATTTTTTTTTTTAATGTTTAAGGCAGAGTATAATTGTTTATACATAAAACAAGAGAATTGAATTTTAAGACGAAGGTGGTCAAATAGGCAGAAGATTTTTTTCATGATTATACAAGTTTATTACTTTCGTTTTCATTTCATTTCAAAAAAAACTAGACAACTATGAAAAATTTTTTTTAAAAAAAAATTTTTTGTTTTTTATTTTTTATTATTGAGTTTTAATTTTTAGTTTTTCAAATTTAAAAGAAATGGAGAAAAAATTGAAAAAATTTTTGATCCTTTTGGATAATGAAAGTTTATTATTTTTTCCTGGTTCTTTTTTATCAGGTCAAATTTTAATAGAATTAGAAGAAGATATGCCAGTTTATGGTAATGTGTAAATTAATTTTTTTTTTAAGATTATGGTTAATTTTTTTTTAAATTTATTCAAAACAGGACTTCATTTTCATATAATTGGAGAAGGTGTTATAAAACCTGCTAATAAAAAAATTGAAAAACGTATTTCAGAAAATTATATAAACTTTAGGATGCAATTACTTGGTGATAATAAAATAAGTTAATTAAATTATAAGTTTTAAATATGAAAACTTATTAAAACTTTTTTTTGTTTAGATGAAGCAAATACTATTATTCCAAGTGGTGTATCTATATTCCCATTTAACTTATTAATACCATCAGAAATTCCATCAACTTTTGTTGGTAAACATGGTTTTGTACAATATTTTTGTAAAATTGCATTAAAAGATGCTACATCAACAATACACAAAAATCAACAAGTTTTTATAGTTATGAACCCCATTGATCTTAATTTAGAAAACAAGTGTTTAATTGTAAGTTTTTATTTACTTTATTTTGAAAAAATAATAATTTTTTTTAATTAAAGCAACCAATTTTTTGTGAATTAATAAAAAAAGTTGGAAAATTTTATAGAAAAAAAGGAACAGTTGTATGTAGAGTACGTTTAGATCGTGGTGGTTATGTTCCTGGTGAAAGCATTAAAATAAATGCTCGTATTGAAAACCATAGTGGATTATCTATTAAATCAGCAAAAGCAACTTTAAATGAAACAATCAAATATTTAATGGATGGAAAGATTTTGCATTCTGAAAACAAAGAGCTTGCAAGTTTAGAAAGAGGTAAGTAAAATTCTGACATTTTGTTACTCTTAAAACAGTTAAAAAAAAAAGTAGTTTGTCAATTGAACCAAAAAGTTATTGTGTTTGATCTGTATTTAATTGCCTTGCATTGTCGACAAAAAAAACAAACTTACCTTTTTAAGAATAAAAATTCCGTCAATTCTAATTTAAAATTAATAATACAATAACTTTGTAACTAATCATCTTTAGCAAATTTTGTTTGCTTTAATTTTTTTTTTCTTCCTTTTTTTTCTTTAAATACTTGGCGTTACCCACTTTTACAGGAAAAATTAGACCTGACTCAGCAGACGAGTGGAGAAACGAGCTTTTGTATATACCACCAATACCGCCAACAAATCTTCGTAACTGCCATCTTATTATAACAGAATATAAAGTTAACGTAGGTGTTTTTTTGATCTTGTATATTCAAAAATTTTTAAACGTTCTCATTAAAATTCTAAGTTAAATAAGTTTTTCAAAAACTTTTTTGTATCAGAATGACGTTTTGTCATAAAAACTTCAATTTTCTGTCTTTTTATATTTACAAAAAAAGTTTATTATTTAAACTTATAAATTTCCAAAACTCAATTTTAAAAACCTGACTAAAACTCATCAAACTTTAAAATAATCAAATTTTTTTTTTTCAAGTTTGTGGTTCAAATAAATAAAGATAAAGCAATCAAAATGCAATTACCTATAATTATGGCTACTTATCCTTTCCGTAATAGAGAAGGTACATTAAAAAAAAAAAAAGATTTTCAGAATGATTTATTGATGAAAAGTTATGAATAAAAGACAAACTTTGTTCTATTCATTTAATTTATTGGTTTTCTATATCATTTCTTTTTATAAGTATTTTTGTTTTTTTACATTGTGTTATTTTTAAAGTTATAAACATTATAATTATTTACGATTAGTAACAATAATTAACAATAAACCGAAAAATGTAATGAAGATGCAAGAACAAAATATTGAACAAAATTATTTACCCGAATAATTAAAGGATTATGAAATTAAATAAAAGATGCAAATGATTTTTTTGATATTTTGTAAATTATAAATTAACTTGTTTTTAGTCGAAACAGACTAAATTGAAAAAATTATTAAAAAAAAGATTACAACAAAATGTTTTAAATAAAAAATAAATTAGCAACAAGTGTTTGTTTTTATTTAACTTGATTTAGTTCAGTTGCATTGAAAATTGAATATGCATGATCCCATGGAAATTCTGGATAATTATCTACATCTTATAAAATTAAAATGTTTTGAAAATTAATTAAAATTTAAAAATATGATTAAATACCTCTTCTGAAATCTCTGTTAAGTTGAGTACAGAGCATGCCATAAACTCTTATACCGGCTATTCGTGCATAAGGTGGCTGATTGTGAGTATAAGGTCCTTCTAATTTTGCATTTTTTGGACAACGACAAACAGCAACATAATGAGCTTTGCCAGTACGTTCACTTTGTAATGCTAATAAAGTCCAATCAGTTGGTTTTCTACAATTTCTTATTGTAGTTAATGGTTCACAAATTTTTATTTGGGTATATACCTTAATAAACAGTATTAAAATTTAAGTTTTACTCTTTATAAATCTATGAAAATACCTTTTTATCAGATCTTTTTGATAATTCAATTGTATGACCATCATTAGCTTTACTTAAAGTATTACATTTCCAATTAAATTCACGAGAACACTCGCATAATTTTCTTGTATGATTTAATCGAACAAATAAAGCTGAACACACTTGTTGATTTGCACACTCTGGTAGATTCATTGGTACTTCAGGCATGTATAATGGGCTTGCTTGCTAAAAGTTTAAAATTAGCCTAATTCAAAATACTTTTTTGCCAACTTACATGTTCATTATGTAAATTACTAACATCTACATACTTTGCAGGGCTGTGTCGTACAGGAACATCATCAGTTATTGACTGACAATTAACAAATTTAATAAAAAAATAAAGAATTAGTTTAGTAAATAAACTCTTCATTATTTAAATCAGAGTATAACTTAAGAAGGTAAAAAATTAGATTAATCTAAACTTAAGTTTTAAGTTTTGTATAAAATTTTTTTTTGTACCTTTAAGTTGTCTTTGATTAACTAACTTTTAAAATGTCTTAGTTTTAAAAAAAAGATGATCTTCATTCAAAAAAAAGTTTATGTAATAATCAAAAAACTTTAAGATTTTGGTACAAGATCAACCTTGAAGGCGGCATCATAACGGTTTTTTATTTTATTTATTACTGTTATTTTAGATTTACTTAAATTGAAGAAAAATAATGTAAGCAAAGGTTAAGCGATTTTCGAATGAATATCAAAGTTGGTAAAAAAAATAACCAACCCATTTAAACTAAGTTAGCTGTCATTAGCTACGAACTTGAACTGAATTTAAAAAAAAACTTTCGGCACATGCGCTTCTTTATCATTAGAGTGAAAATAACTTTTAGCTAAAAAATAATATTGGTTACTATAGCTACTTATTAGCATTTGATACAAAAAATTTCTCTTATTTATTTAAATGTGCTTAAAATGAGTTGTTTTGAAGACTCAATTTTTATTCAATCAACCTCTAATAATTTACTTGAGAGTTGCTTTCTTAAAAATTTATTTGAACTCAAAAAACAGAATTTCAAATTTGAGGAAAACAATGATGATGATGTTTTAATTTATCCTTTTAAACTAGAAAATAAATACTACAATGCTAATATAAAATTCATCACTTTGAATAAATCGAAAAAGCTGAATTCAAATTTAATCGAAAAAATTCAATCTTTAGTTATTTTATTTGATCCTGTAGAAGTAAGTTTTTAATTTTCATATTTCTTAATTTTAATTATTATTTAGGAAAATAGTTTGGATAAAATAAAAAGCATAAAAGATTGTTTTAAAAGTTGCAAATATTTACAAGAAAAGTTATTAATTTGTAAAGTGAAAGATTTAAGTTTAATAAATGAAGATATATTAGACTGGTGTTGTGCAGAAAAATTTGAATTTATTAATTATGGAATAGATAAACAACTAGAAGATGAAGATAGTTTTTTACCTGAAAAAGTTGGTTTAGAAAGATTTTTAGAAATTTTAGATACACATAGTTGGGATAATTATAATTTAAATGAAAATACGGAACCAAAAAAAACAGAATATAATTTTATTGATAATTTAAAAAATTTAAATTTAGAGCAAGACAAAAATGACTTAGATTGTGATAAAACTTTTGAAGAATTATTTAGTGAAATTCAAAAATTTAAAGGTAAATTTTTTGGAAGTTTTTTAATTTCAATTTAAAATTTTTTTTTTTTTAGAAAAAGCAGATCAATTAGAAGGAGATGAAAAATATAATTATGCAGAAAAAGTTGCTAATGCTTTTTTAAAATCATTAGGAGAAGAAGAATAAAATATCAAGTTATTCTTAAGAATAAAAAATTTAATTTTATTACAAATTATCATTTCGCAATTTAGTCAAAAATGTTTTCATTTTACCTTTCTTACAAATACTTTCACATTTATCAATAAAATCATCAAATTGTAAACTTGGCATTAATCTATGAGCCCATGTTTGATAAACACTCATAATATGATTTAAATCTTCTTTTTCATGATTTTTTCCTTTGTATTTATAATCTTTAAACAATTCTGGTAAACTTAAAACACCTTCTTTAGATTTTAATTTCTCTTCATTTAATAAAATTCTTGGATTTCTGATAATGTTTTTCTTTTTTTTCTCTTCTGTATTTTCAGGTTTTGAAACTTTTTTAGTTTTTACTACTTCTTCCTCAGCTTCATCAAAAGGATTTACAGGATCATCGTCATCATCAATATCTAAGTTATCATCATACCTATCTTCAAAATTAATGATATTTTTATTTTCTATTTCATTTATAAAGTCATTTTCATCTTCTTCTTCGAATGAACCTCTTTTTCTTTTTAATTGTGTTTGACTTTTTTTCGAGTCAGTATTTATTTTACTAAAAAATTTTTCATCATCACTATGTCTACCTTCAAGTAAATTTTGTAAATCATCATCATCACTATAATCAAAGTCCATTTTATTTAAAGATAAATGATTTTTTTAGATTTTTCTTTTATTTTTTAAGTAAGTATGAAAAATTTAAACTTCAGTTTATCAATTGAACATTTAAGTTACTTTTAAAAAACAAAACAAAAATTTCCCGCTTTTTTTTGTATAAACAAACTTTTTAAAAAACTGTTGTTATTAAACCATACGCATGTTCCTTATTTTAATTTAAAACTACTAAAAACTAAGCGCCAGTATAAACCGGCTTAAAATTAATTAAAGTACTAGCCGATTTTGACTGTAAACAAAAAAAAAAGATCAGTTTTTATTGTTGATACCGGTGTTTATCAATTTAAAGACAACTACATTTAAAAAAAATCATGAAGAATTTTGAATCTCAAATTTAAACCTCACAGCAAATTTCAAAATAAATAAAAAATTTTTTTTTAAAATTTTACCTAAAATTAAAACTCTTTGTCTTTACCTTTTAAATATTTATACAACTTGCAAGTCACAATCTTCTTTTAAAATTAATTGCAATAATTATTGAGTTTCATTTGATGCTGGTTAAAATTTTTTTGTTCTTTATTTTTATTTTAAATCTCAATGTTTAATGAGTAAAATTTTTTTCTGAATTTATTCTTAAAAGCATCTCAACTTGAGCAATTTTTTTTTGAGCAGATCAATAATTTGATTTTCTTCAAGCTGCTCTAATTATGAGTCCAAAAAATGGAATTTTCTCATGTAAACATATTAAAAGTTTTAAAGAAAATAAAGATGGTTTTAAAATGTATAAGTTTGTTTATTCTTCTTTGATTGCAATTTGTGATCAAGAATCAAGAAAGCAAAAAGTATATTTCAAAAATTAAGTTTTAAATTTTTATTTTTTAAATTAAAATTAATTACAGGCTCAAAATATGATGTGTTATACATGTGGTATTTATAGTTCAAGATTACATGTTTGTTTAGAATGTATTTATTTAGGATGTTTTTCTAAAAAACATATTCAAGAACATGCTCAAAATAATGAACATTTTTTAGGTGAAATTTTACTGAATTTAAATTAGCTTTATTTATTTTATTCTTTTTTTTAATAGCAATTGATTTAATTTATGGTTCAGTGTATTGTCATACTTGTCAAGATTATGTATATGATGAAGAGTTTGAATTATTTAGTCGTAATCAAAGAAAAAAATCTGCAAATTTTTTAGGTTTAACAAATTCACAGTATTATCCTTGGGAACCGAGTTTAAGCGAGCTTGAGATTTTAAAACAGAATCCTAGAAGAAAAAGAGTTTCTGAAGATTCTTTTATAGGTAAATTTTTAATGAAAATTTTTTAGTCGAATTAAAACTAATTTTTTACCAACTTATTAGGTTTAAGAGGTTTAATTAATTTAGGGAATACATGTTTTATGAATTGTATTGTTCAAGTTTTAACACATACGCCACTTTTAAGAGATTATTTTTTATCAGATAAACATATTTGTCATTTTCAAAATGATTCACCGATGTGTCTTGTTTGCGAAATGTCTGGTCTATTTCAAGAAGTAAGTTTTTAATGAATAATTAATAGTTTTTTTTTAAAAATTTGAATAGTTTTATTCAGGGAAAAGTTCTCCACATATACCAGATAAGTTATTACATTTAGTTTGGACCCATGCAAGACATTTAGCTGGTTATGAACAACAAGATGCTCATGAATTTTTTATTGCAACTTTAGACGTATTACATAGACATTGTAAAGGTAATTTTATAACGTTTAAATTAATGAATTTAAGTTATATTTTTTTTTTAGGTTCAAATGTTTCTTCTGCTAATAATACTCAAGCTTGCAACTGTATTATTGATCAAATATTTACTGGCGGATTACAATCTGATGTCATTTGTCAAAAATGCAAGTAAGAAATAAAGAAATTTTTTTTTTGAATCCAACTTATTTTTTTTTTCAAAAAGCAATGTTTCAACAACAATTGATCCTTTCTGGGATATTTCATTAGACTTAGGTTTAAATCTTTATACAAGTACGTTAAAATCAAATGACGACCTTATGGATACAGAAAAAGTAACTGAGACTAAATCTTTAGTAGATTGTTTAGAAAGATTTACTAAACCAGAACATTTGGGAAGCTCAGCTAAAATAAAATGTACAAACTGTGATAGTTATCAAGAATCTACCAAACAATTGTCTATGAAAAAATTACCTATTGTTGCTAGTTTTCATCTTAAAGTAATTTTTTGATTTTAATTTAATTTTTATTTAACTGAATGTTTTTTTTTATAGAGATTTGAGCATTCAAATCGACATCATAAAAAAATCTCAAATCCAATAACATTTCCTCAATATCTTGACATGTCACCATTTATGGCATCACGCCGCAATAAGTACTTAATTAATAGCAGTGAAAATAGCAACTCAAGTTCATCTTCATTATTAACAAATAATCAATTAGATTCTAAAGACAAGTAAATAAATAATAAATTTTCCTTTTTTTTAGTCTAATCATACCTTTTTTTTAGCTTAAATTTATTTAGATATAATCTTTTTGCCGTTGTAAATCATAGTGGCACAATTGAATCTGGTCATTATACAGCTTATATTAGACAACAAAGAAATCAATGGTTTAAATGTGATGATCATTTAATCACTAAAGTATCTGTTCAAGAAGTTTTAGATAGTGAAGGGTAATATTTTTTTTATTTTATTTCAGTTTTAAACTAAATTTTTTTTTTCAAACAGGTATTTGTTATTTTATCATAAAGAGCTATTAGAATATGAATAAACTCATTTCTACTTTTGATACTTAAGATGTTTTTATAAAAATTTAAAAGACAATTTATACTCGCCATTCATTAAAAAACAGAACGCTTTTAAATTATTTTTTAATTATAAAATTAATTTTATTTAAATTATTTTTTTGAATTTTTTGTGATCAAATTAGAAGTGCATTTTTATAAATATAAATCAATTTTAGTTTTATTGTTTTTTTATGTTGAAAGGAATTAGCGATTTAATTCCTTAATTGTTTTTTTTGTGAACTTTAATTTTAAAGTTAACATAAAGTTAATTCCTGGCAAAGGAATTTCTTATTGAAAACTTTTTTAGGTAAAAAAAATATTTTATTTCAAAATAAATTATTTGTAATTAGGAAATTTATTCATTTTGTTAAAAATTGTTTTTTATACAAAAATTTGACTTATGTTTTAATAAACAGATTTTATACATTCTTTATTAACTTTCTTCACAACAAGATGAATTTGGGGATGATAAAGTAGGTGATGAATAAGATGAAGAACAAAGAGAAGATGGTTTATGTAATTTATAATTTGGTTTATCAATCAAATAAAAATTTTTTTTTTCATTATTTACATTTGTTTTACATGATTCATATTTGTTTTCTTTTTTCTCTTTATCGTTTTCAATTAAAAGTTTAGAAAAATTATTTTCTAACAAATCTTCTTTATCTTTATTATAATTAAATGTTACTAATGTTGATAATGAGTAAAAATTCTCAAAATCTTTTAAACTTAAGCTTGTTATATATTCAAATAAACATGGCATTGAAATTTCACTTTTTTTGATTTTTTTTTTCTTCTTTTTAGATTTATCTTTACATTTATTTAAATGATTTCTTGAATTCATAAATGATTTTTTAGGTATAAATTTAGGTCCTGTTAAAGCAATATTTTTTGGATTTGAGGTAATTAATTCTATTTGGTGTAAAAATTCATCTGCTGATTGAGAACAATCAAAACTTAATCCAGCCATTTTTCTATGATCAGTACTTAAATAAAGTGTATGAAAATTTTCATACATTTTTTTATAATCACTTAAATTATCAATAACATCTGAAAATAAAGTAAAACCACTACCTTTTTCAGCTAAGTAAAGTTTAAGTTGCCTTTTTAAACGAGATCTAGTTCCTCCTTTATTGAAAACAATTATTGGTACACCTGTTTTACTTAAAGACCATTCATGTACTCTTGGACTAGAATATCTACCATTATTTATTAAATCTGTTTGTGTAAAATAAAGATTTGCCATTGATTTACAAGCATAAACATAAGTTCGTTGTGATCTATAAAACAATTCAATTTGATTTAGTTCAGTATCTGTTAAAAGCTGTTTTTTAATTGAATTATCTTTTGTATTTTCTTTTAATGAATTATTAACACTTTTTACATTTTTTTTATTCATAATTTGTAAATCTAAATTTCTTGCCAATGGTTTTGGCTTGTTTTTATTGAAAATTGGTTTCTCGTATTCAGGTAAATTTTTTTTTTCTTTTTTATTAATACATTGTTTTACTAAATTATCAGACTTATCAGAATATTCATAAATTGTTTCATGATTCAATTTATAAATTGAAGATGCATTCTTTTTTGAAATGAATAAATCAGGATTTTCATAATGGTGATTCAAACTTGAATTAGAATTTTTTAAAAAATCTGTCCAGTTTTCATCAATTATTTTTTTTTCTTTTATATCAAAACTACTTTTATTTAATTTTTCTTTTGGAATATGATAAAAATTTTTTTCGATTATTCGTTCTACATTCTCAAAGTTTAATTGTTTCAAGTTGAAAGTATTAGTTTTATTTAAAACTTCTGCATCTTTTTTTTCATTTTCATTTATATTATCTTCAAGAGGTTCTTGTTGTATATTGCTATGATGATTTTTGTTAACATTGATTAAAACAATTTGACCTACTGGATTATTTGAATTTTTCATTTTTTTTTTTTTTTTTGAATTTTTAGTGTAAATTAAACTTTGACAACTTAAATTTTGAAAATTTTGATTAAACTTTCAAAAAAATTTCTTCATCTTTTAATACTTAAAACTCTTCAAAAGTAAGCAATTAATTTGAATAAGGTTCTCAAAATTATAATTTTTTTAACTTTTCTAAAATTAATGCAAATTAGTTTAAATAAGCATTCCGTATTTTAAAAACTATTTAATATTTTAAATTAGCTTTCTTTAATGTTGAAATAAGTTGTTTTTTAAAAAGCAATTTTGTTAAGAAATAAGATGATTAATTTTAATTATGAAAATTACTAATTGAAGTAGCTATTCATCTTTTTGTTTTAATCATTAAACCGAAATCTAAAAAAAAAAAAAAATATTTAGTTAAAATAAGTTATTAGGAAAATTAAATCATTAAAGTTCAATTAAGCTCAAAAAAAAATTATTCAAACTATTCAAAATTAATCATTTAAAGTCATTAATTTTCTCAATAAATTTTTCAATCTTGTTCAACTGATCTATTTTAAAATTTTTTTCAAATAAAGGTTTAATCAACAAAAATTTTTCAATAAAAAAAATTTTCATGTAACACCAATTATTTAATTTAAAAAAAATCTGACAAAGTTTAAAATAATCAAAGTCAAATTTCATTATCATTGTTTATAAACTTGTTGAAGAATTTCGTGTATTATAGATAATTTTATATAATTTATCTTCTTCAAGAATGGCATTTCTTTAATGAATGAGGACATAAAAAATTTCATAATAATTATTTAACTTGAAATTGATTTTTTATAAGTTGTGGTAAGATTTGTTTTTGTTTGTATAAAAAACTTTTGTTTGTTAAAATTTTTGTTTATAAAAATTATTGTTTATATGAAAGTTTGTTAATAGAAATTCATAAAACTTTTAAAAAAAAGTTAATTATATAACTTTGTTTATAAACTTGATTAAACTTAAAAAAACTTATAAACTTTTGTTTCAGAAAAAAATTTTTGAAGATTATTTAATTTTTAAAAAAGTATTAAATTTAAAAATGTTTAATTGAATTGAATTTTTACAACACAATAATAAATTAACTTATTAAAAAGTTATGAAAACTACTTGTATTGTGTTTATGAAGCCAGATTATTTTTAATTGGTCTTTTTATAATAAAATTTATTTAAGATTCTTTGTTCTTAATTTGCATTTTTAATTTAATCAGATTAATGAAGAAAAATTTTTAAAAAATTGATCATGTTATGTTCGAATCATGGTTTAAAATTGATGAAGAGTTTTTTTCTGTAGTTTATATTAAAAACTTCACATATTAGTCATAAGTTTAATTTAATTGTAACCAACGCTTTTTCAAGTTTATTAAGTTTTGAAGTTTGAATTTCATTATTATTTGTTAAAAAATTTTGTGTCTTATTTCAAGTTCTTTTAGTTTATGAAACTAAATGTTTAAAAAATTTAATTAACTTTATTCGTAAATTAGAATTTGTTAGACAAAAAATTTTTTTTGTTTTTACATTAAATTTTCTCAATTAAAAAGTATTTGAAAGTTTTGAACTTTTAACAAAAAGTTTTTTTATATTTCATCTTAAAATATCATTAAACTTAAAAAAAAAAATTTAATTGGAAATAAATTATAAGTTTAATTTATTGACCAGCTTCAAATGAAAGTAAATATAAGTTTTTTTAAATAATTTTCAGTTTTGAATTGTCAATTTTATAAATAAACAATTGTTGTTTTCAAATTAAGAAAAATTCGGAATTTTGTTGACACACTTTAAAAAACATTTAGAGAGTGATATTTTATTAATTTTTTTTTATCATTTAAAAACATTCTAATTAAAAATTTAAGTTGAAAAATCGTTTACCTTAAATTTATTGAAAAATTATTGGCTAATAAAATTTAATTAAAATTTTGGTGAATTTTTTTTAATTACAAACTTTTTATTTGAAAAAATTCAATTAAACTGTAAACATAAAAAAATTCTAATTAATTTAAAAACTCTCATCTAAATTCTTCTAAAAAAAAATTTTTTTTCAAATTTTAATAAGAAAGTATCTTTTTTAAACAAAACTAAGTTTTATTTAAACTGGCCTGATTGCAATCAATAAAAATAGATTATTCTCTATCTTTTAGAATTTTTTTTTTTGAATCATGAAATGGTTTGTTTATTAGTTTGAATTTTAAGCAGTTTGTTCAAGTTACTAGTTTCAATCAATTTTTAAGCTCAATTGTTAAAAAGAATTTTTGTTGTTTGAGTTTAGATAAAGTTGATTAGTGGTTAACCGATTTGAATAACTTGGTGATTATGTAATTGAAAAACTAATTTAATCTTTGAAAAAAATTTCTAAAAAATTTAGTTCAAACTTAATCTAAAATTATAAAGTGTGAAATCAGCGAATAAAATATAGAAGAAAATTTTAAAGATTTACATGAAAAATTTTTCTTTCTCTTAAAAAAATCTTCAATTGAATAAAGTTATTTTCAAAAAAAGTTTCTCTTCAAATTTATTCTTGAAAATCTTTATTAAATTTTAATTATATGTAATGATTAAATTATACTTTTTTTTATCAAAAAGATTTTAATTATTTTTTTAACTCTTAGTATTTTCATCTAAACTTAATATTGAAATTTCGATGTTTCTAATAAAAAGTTTGAAAACTTGAAGTTTAAAAATTTCAATAAAAAATTTTATATTGATTAGTATAATTATAAAAATACAATTAATCACTAAGGTCAGAATAAATGAATTAGTAATTAAATTAAAACTAAATTAAAAAAACTTTTTGACTAATTCATAAAATTGAAACAACAATAAACAGTTTGAAGATTAGTTATCTAAATATTCTAACGATTTAAATTTAAATAAAATAATTTTAATTAATTTTTTGTTACATTAACTTAATTATTTTATAATAAAAAGTATTGAAATTAACTATTTGGGGAAAGAGTTTATTTATATTTAGGTTAATTTAAATCAAGTCCTTGTTAGACAATAGATTGTCAAAATTTTAATTCCGTTTTTTTTTTTAACTAATGTCCTCTTTAAGTTTTATTTCAACAAAAAAAAACTTCTTTAGTTACCGGTAGCTATTTTTCAGCTCCAGTAATTTTTTGATAAATTAAAAAAAAAAAATTTTTCTCACATTTCTTATAAAAAAATTTTAAAACTAAATTATATCTACCTACTCCTATCTTAATTTTTCAATCACCCTTTCAGTTTACCTGGTTTTCTTGAATTTTACTACTTTTTTAATTTATCATTTTGTTCGTTCATCTTAAAAGAATTTTTTTTTATATACTAAATAGGTTTAATTTTGAATTAAATAAAATTAAAAATCTTTATAAACTAAACAAAATTGAATAAAAAAGTTTTTTTTTTCAAAAAAAGTTTAAGGAAAAAAAACTAATAAAATTCAAAGTAAAAATTTGAACTAATCATCTTTTTTTTTTAAAGTTTAATTATATCCAGCGTAAGGAAAACTAATAATTTGAGTTTAAAAAATGTTACGAATAAAAAAATTTCTTTTTGAGTAAATAACATCTTAAAGTATTACAAATAGAAAATTCAAAAAAATTTTTTTTTTTTTTAGTTAGCTGGACTATCTAATTTACTGTTATATTTGCCGCTAAAGAAAATTTAGAACAGACACTTTTAAATTGAACCAATTTTTTTAAATCCTAAATAAACAACTTTAGTGCCCAACAATAATAAAAATTAATCATTTTCTGGTAAAAAAAAAATCTTTTTAAATAAAAAAACCACTGTTTCGGTCGACTACTCTCGCGATTAAAAAAAAATTAAAAAAAGTTAACAACTTTTGATCTAATAAGAATATGAACCCAGAAATTTCAATAAACTTTAAATTGATTTACTAATGATTTTTATTGTTTTTTTTAATTTTACTGAATTTTTTTTTCAAAATCAAACAAAAGATCAAAAGTTGAAAAAAATAAGCTAAATGATTCAAAATAAATGATCTAAAAAAGTTTTAATTTAATTTTATTATTCTTTTATTAAGATTTGTTTACCAACTTAAATTGCATCACTTTGAAAGAACATTATATCAATTTGTCTTTTCATCAATGTCAATTTGATAAAAATAATTGTTCTAATTGCAATTTAGAATTAATTATTTAGTTAAAACGGAGATTATGTCTATTATAATTGAGCAATAAAGTGAGTCAAAATGTTTAAAAACAATTTCTTTAAAAAGCGATTTATTGTGAAAAAAAATCTACTTTTTTTTAGCTAATTTTTTCAAATTGGCCCAAATTTAGATCTTTTAAGCTAGTAACAATAAAAATTTAAATTCTCATGAATTTTTTGATTGAATAAAAAAACTTAAACTTATTTTAACAAATAATCTAATAAGTTTATAAAATTAGATATCGTAATTATAGATAGATCAATAAAAAAGATGAAAACGTTTAAAAATAAATAAAAATATTAAAGATGACTTTAAACATCAAATTCATCAATCAAATAGTATACTTTTAATTTTAAGATGTTCAAAATAAGTTCTCAAAAACTTCATTACAGATGCTTTAAAAACTTCATTATAAAAACTTGATTTTGAGCATTAGAAAATTTAATCCTAATATTTAAAAATAATTCAAAGAAAACTTAAATACCTCATGTTTTTGAAAATTTAATTCTACGTTAATTAGATCTTTTTAATTTTTTGTTTTTAATTTTTAATGAAATGTTTTTGATTGTTAACTATCTTAAAATAATTTAAAATCAAACTTAAAAAATGCCTTTTATAAAAACTTTTTTTTAATACTATTTGTATAACAAGTTTAAATTACTAATTGTTTTGAAGTTATTTAAAAATTGTTTTATAAAAACTTTTAATAGTTTTTATCAAAAATCTGTTCATCTAATTCTAAAAACTTTAAAGAATTTCCGATTCTAATTATTTTTTTTTTCTTGAAATTTTGTTTAATTACTTTAAGAATTAATTTTATCATTAATTTCACTTTTTATCAATTTTTGATATTTGAAAACTGACTTCAAATTGTCGTAAAATTTTAATTATTTCAATTTAACTTATTGATACAAGGTTTAAAAGAAAGTTTTATAATGTTTTTTCATAGAAACTAATTTGAGTAAAATATAAAAAAGTTTGATTATTTTTCAGTCTAATGAATTTGATTTAGATTTAAAAATTGTTTTCCTAAATTTGTTGAAATAAAAAAAAAACGATTAAAACATTTTCAAACTTTATCACAAAATATATTTCTTTTTTTTTTAATACTAAACTTAATTAAAAACCTAAAACTGTAATTAAGAAAAACTAAAATGTTTCTTTTTGAAAGATTAACATTAAAATAATTTTATTTTAAAAATTTAACTGAGTTTTTATCAAAGTATCACAAATTACTTAAAAAACCTTGATTTAATCAACATCTTCTAGGTAAATAGTTTTTTTTTAAAAAAAAAAAATTCAAGTTTATTCAATGACATAACTTAATAAACTATTTTTATTTTTAAAATAAAAAACTTTCTGAGAAACCTAATTGATTTATTAATTGAAATATATTTTTAAGAGTATTTGGTGATGTAACTTCTAAATAATAAAAATAAAATCATTAAATATAATTTAAAAAAAAATTATTTCTAATTAAAAAATGCATCATCTATTTTTGACATCATTTTTATCGATTGATGTTCTTTTCTGAATAATTTTTTTTTTTATGTTCCTTGATTTCAACTAGTATATTGTAAATAATTTTTCTATGTTTTTAAAGAAAAGAAAAATCTTTGCATCTTCATAATGCAATAAGAAAAATTACTTAACTAAACACAGCATGATTTAAAGGTTAAAAAACTAAAAATTTGATATTTACCTTTGTTTTTGATTTTTTTAAATTCCTTGAAATTAAGATTTATTTTTGGAAATTTTACTCATCTATTTTTATCTTTTTTAGTCTTTAATCTTACAGGAAAACTTTAGAAATTTCACCTATTTCTTTATTAATTAAAACACACTTTTTCTGAAAGTTTATTTATACTTTTTTCTTTTTGATTTTTATCACTTATTCTTTTGATTTAGTTTTTTTATTTTAAAAAGTAATTTATTTTCAATTTATTTTAATTAAAAATTACTAAATCAAAATTTAATTTTTGACTTTGAAATTATGGTTCATAAAGTTTGTAGATTGTAAAGATTTTTTTTTTCAGTTTATAAATTAAAAATTTGTTTTTATGAATGGGAGGACTTTTCCGTTTTTTTCTACCTGTTGTAAAAGCATAATGACAAACTAAAAAAAAACTAACCAGCTATTTTTTTATAATTAAATGATCAAAAACAGGTTCACTTAATGTATACTGAAAAACTTTTAGTAAAACAATCAAAAAGTTGATCGATTTATTCAAAATGATAATTTAAAAAAAAAACAAAAGAAAATTTATTGCAAAACTTTAGAAAAACTTTGAAGGTAAAAAACTTCAAATAACAAAAAAAGAAGATTCAAAATAAAAAACTCGAATAAAATATTTACATTTTTGACCACTACAAATATGATAGCTGAATGTAAACTAAAAAAAAAAATAGTTTTACGATTTAGTAAAAAGTTTTCATAAAAAGCAAAGTTATGAGATTTAAAGCTATCATCAAACTATATAACATGTTATTCAATTTTTTTTTTTAAATGTTGACGCCCTAAAGTTGAATGTTAAACTTATACTAAGGATCTTGTCTTTAAAAAGTTTTATGTTGAAAAGAACTTACGAGAAATTAAAAGTCTCTTATGTTAATACTTTCAAATAAATAATTAATTATTTCTTCATATTAATATGAAAATGACCGAACTTAAATTTAATAAATTGGCTATTTTAGGCGTGTGATTTGAACAACAAAATTTGTTTCAGCTTAAATCTATAAACTTTTAAATGGTTAAATAAATAATTAATGAGTCTTTTATTATTTAAATAGCTATTCAAAAATTATTCTTAATTAAACTTTTTTTTGTAATTTAAATTAATGTTAATCTTATTTTATGAACTTTTATGAATTTCATCATATTTTTAGTTCTATTCTTTTACATCAATAAAATTAAATAAAAAAATTTAAATTTTAGATCTAATTTCATAAAAAAAATTTTTTATTAAAAATCTTTTGTCTTAATTTTTGAAACTCATTAATGAACAATCTGTACTAAAAATCGTGAGAAAAACAAAATTCTTGAAAGAAACTTTTATGTTGAAAGATATTTTTTTTAAATTTAAAAACTAAATCATGAATTCTTTAATGAAACTTAAAAAACGGAAATAATTGATTTATTCAAAAATTTTGAAACTTTTCTTAATTTGATGACAAAAATTATACATTTTCTAATTGTATTGAATTTTTAAATTGTGTAAAAAATTTTGTAAATTGAAAAATTTTTTTTTTTTAGAAATGTCAATCAGATAAATTTTGAGCTTTTTTTTGAAATCTTTTCCAGGTAGTGAAAATAAATGAAAGTTTTTTGATTCTAATTGAAATTTATTCTCAATAAAAAATCGATATGAAAAATTAATTTCCTAATTTTATAAATTAAATTTATAAATTAATTCTTATGATTTTTTAAAGTCTTTGTTGTATAAACTGTTCTTATTTTTATCTTGATTTAAGATTAAAATTTAATTTATATATCAATTTAAATTTCTTGATTTAAAAATAAAAACTTCTTAAAGTTTCATTTTAACTGTTTGATTAAAATGATGAATAGTTTAAAGTAAAAGTTTCTGAACAATCTTCTGAATTACAATAGATCCAAATCTAAATTTAAAATTTTTAAAAGAGCTTTCAAATATTCAAATTTAAAAATAAGAGCTTATGTTTGAGAAAAAAATAAAACTTTATTAATTCAGCTTAAATTTCGTATAATCCAATAAGCAATTATTTTTTAATTTGATTTTCTTCTTTAAATGAACAAATTTAATATTAAAAATTAATTTAAAAGCGAATAAGATTGAAAGATAAAATTTTTTTTTTTTCAAAAAGTTTAAAATTTCATTAATTATTTTATTGATTGATCGATAAGGACTATAATCGAGTTATAAAGTTTTTGAATTGTACAATAATTATCAAAGCAATTTTTCAACTCATTTTTTTGCGATTTGTTTAAATTCTAAAATATAAAAACCACATTAAAAAGTCATTCTGTTAATAATATTTTTATGAAGATTAATACTTGATTTTTGATGTAAAATAAAAAATTTAGCTCTTAAATAATATTTATAAAGTTATTTTAAAGTTATTATACATGTGTATAGACAAAAATCTTAAACAATGAAAGTAATAAAATTTTAAAGATTAACTATAGCTAATTATCGAATTTTTAATACCATCTTAAACAATAAAAACCTTTTACTAAAGTTGTATAATGAAGATTGTCAAGTTTATAAAAAAAAAAATTTGAGTGTGCGTTATTCAAAAAAAAAAAAAATTTTTTCTTAAAAAAATAAAAAAAACTGTAATTTAATTTAAAAAAAGAACTTAATTAAAATTTCACCACCAATCATTTGAGCTAAAATAAATTGCCCAAATAAAGCTATTTAATACTTTTCTTATTTTCTAATAAATATGAATTTTTGCTCTCCTAAAAAAACCTTTTAAAAAATTCTTTTTTTAATCTATAAACCACCAAATTTTTCATTTCAATGTCAATTCTGAAAAATCTTCAACAATTATCAACTACTTTAATATTTTTTTATTAAAATGTTCTTCTAAACTATCAGCAAAATTATTCAAAGAAAAATCATTAAGATTGACACTTTGTTTACGAGTATATTCAATAGAATCTTTCTATAAAAAAAATTAAAATGATAAAAATTGAAATTTTTAGAGTTTACTTACGATTGTTTTTATATCTGATAAATTATTAATTGCCAATTGCCACAAATAATATAATAATTTCCATTGTGATTCTGTTGTTCCATTCCTTAATAAAGTAAAATAACATTCAAAAGCTGATTCAGATTGTCGTTTAAAGTCCTGAAAAAACATTCAATTAATTTAATTAACTTAGAATGTTTAACTAACCTTCATTTCTCCTATTTCTTTTAAGTATTCTAGTATTTTTTCAATTATTAAAAAGCCAAGATCTTTTATTGTTTTTATAAAATCTTCATCTTTAACTAATACAGTATCGTTTGCCTCAACTAAAAATAAAAAATTTTTTCAAAAAAAATTAATTTTTAAAAGATAAAATCTGATATTACTGCTTTCTAAATGATAAGGGTATTCTTTTTGACTCATTGTATTAAGAAAATTAAGCATATTAAGAAGAACTTTTATTTTTTTACATTTATCTGTTGATTCAATGTTTATAAGTGATTTCAATAGTTTTTTGAATAAATAAAAGCTACTCTTTTCAGGATTGTTCTAGTGAATAAAAAAAATTAATAAGTTAAAAAAAAAATAATATAATTACCGGTATCATAATTAAAAAAGATAACAAGTTGTTATAATAATTGAAAAAGTAAGTTTCATGATTTTTACTAAATTGATTAAGCTCTATTGATAATAAAGTACTTATAGCAAAACGTATAAAAAATTCTGTTTGTTCTAAAAAACCACAACTTGATGCAACTTGGGCTGTATTATAACAAAGTTTTAATCGAATAAATTTATCATCAATAGATGGGATTGTGATGCAAGAAAAAGCTAAACATGCTTTCAAAAATGGATCAAACGTTTTAGAATCATTTTTTTCTGATCTAAAATAATTTAATAAAAGTTTGTTTGCTGAATAAATTAAATAAACAAAAACATTTTCAAAATTAAAAAAATTTGCTCGACACTGTACATAAAAATCAAGTTGTTCTGTATAATTTTTACTAAAATCAACTAAATGAATGAATTCTAAAACAATTTCTGAAATTTCTCTACGTTCATCTTCAATTGTTAATTGATCAATGCAATCATGCATTGTCTTATTAATATACATTAAAATTGACATAAATTCTAAATCATCTAATTTTAAATACTCATTTTTGTTTTTTGTTGTTTTAATTAGATGATCCATAACTGTTTTACAGGCTAATAATTTAATTGATTCTTTTTGAAACATTTCTATTAATCGTACAAAAATTACAGATAATAAAAATTTTTTAAAGTCTATCCTGTTTGAATCCATAATTTTAATTAAAATTTGAATTAAGTCTTCATTACAAGATACAAACTTTTTTTCTGATAATACATGTTGAATAATTTTATTTAAGATTATATCAATTTGATCAATACTAAAATTAATTAATGCAAAATCTATCCAGCTATTAATACATAAGATATATTCTTTCTCTTTAAAACTTTCAATTAGTTTTAAAACATTTTTGAATAAACAAAGTTTTGTATTTTCATCTAAATTATTGACGATATTTTCATTTTTTAGGAATATATTTGATAAACTTATTATTAATTGATATTTAGGAAAGTTTTTTGAATTTTGAAAAATTAATGTTTGAATTAAATCTAAAATAAATTTATGATTTTCAATGACAAATCTATCATTTAAATATGGTAAAATTAAGTTAAATAGCATTAAAAAAAGATCACTTGTTTCAAATTCAGTTAAATTCAAATTTAAATTTCTATAAATATCTTCTGATAATTTATAATCTGCATTATACATTAAATTTTGAATAATGAATTCTAGTGGAGCTTGGTAAACTTGTATATAATTTTTATAATTATTAATTGGTAAATTTTGTAATTTAATTATTTGTTGTGAACGTGTTAAAATATCAATTAATATTTGATGAAGAAATGTTTTAGAATTAGATTTATTTAATGCAAATTTAGATATATAAACATATAAATAAATTGCAACAAGTGGATTACCAATACCACGTACACTTTTTATTATTCTTTCAAATGTATCAGAACTTTTCTTTAAATATTCTTGATCATAAAAACTTTCAAATGTATCTAATGTAGTTAATTCTAAATATATTCTTGATACTAATTCAGGAATTGTAGAAATTTTATGAGACCAATTTTTAGACGTTTCAGAGCCTACTAATTTATTTTTAGCATCTTCAACTTTTTTACTTAATCTTACTGATACTAAATCATTAAATAAACTCAAGGTTTTTATTATTAAATAAAACTTATATGGATAAAATTCATGTCTTTCTACTTTTCCTAAATTCTTAGCTAAAGTATTTATTGTTCGTAAAGCTTTAACACGTTGATTTGTATTCCAAGAATCTAAAAATTCTCTTTCTAAGCTTTCAATTTTTTTAATAAAAGATAAACATTCTAAATTAGGTTTTTCCAAATTTGAAAACGAATCTAAAACATTACAAGAGAATTGATTTTTATTTATTTCTCCAACTAAAATTATTTTTTTGAAAGTATCTTGTAACATAATAGATTTTGCTTTAATTGAAGATAAAAAATGATCCCACTTTTCTGAATCAGTTTTATTAGGATATTTTTTAACATCTTGTTTAAAATTTTTATTTAAACCTGATTCTCTTAAAGCTTCAGTTAATGGATCAATACCATCCCATAAGGTATTAATACTTAAACTTTCAGTAAATTGATTAGAAATATGTAGTTTTGCATTGTCAATTTTAGCTAATGGATGATTTAAAACACCTTCAAAGCTTTCTAAATAATTTAATTTAACAATATAATCTTTTATTCGAGGCTTCCTTTAAGAAAAAAAAATTTAATTTGTTTCAATAAATAAAGCTTTAATAGACTAACCAATCCATTTTAAAAATTTCAACTACAATAATAACTAACTACTGAAGAATATTAAAATAACTATTAAGTAAAAATTTATTAATTGTTAAAATTTTGAAATTAAAAATAATTTGTTGAATTAACCAAAAAAAGAAAATTTTTTGAAGCGGCAAGTTTAAAACTTTAAATGATAAACAATTTAATTTTATTAGCTAAAATTCATTAGTTTGAATAAAAATTGATTGAAAATTTATAAAAAATTTATTTCATTCAATAATAGCAATTATTATCTTATTAAAAAATTTTTAATAATATACTCTTTTTAAATTTGAACTTGAAACCAAATAATATATAATTTAATTCATTTTTAATTTTTTAGTTTCATTAAAACTTTTTGTAAACTTTTTTTTAACTACTTTATAATTGTTCAATATGAAAATTAATAGTTAAATAATTTAAAATATTTAAAAAGTTTATTAATAAAAGAGAAAGTAATTTGAAAAACAAGAAATTAGTGTTTATTGTTTATGAAACTTTGAATTAGTTTTTTAAAATTAAATTGAAAAAGCTATTCAATTAATTAATGCTTTTGGTATTAATTAACCTTATATATATTGATTAAATGAATTTGAAACAATAATTTATAAAAAAGAGACATAAAAAATAAGCAAAGAAATAAAAAAGTATTGAAATGTTCAAAAAAAAATAATAGATGATAAAAGTAAATAGATATAATAGAGAATAGTTTTGAGTTAAAGATTTGAGTAAGGTTAAAATATTGCAATCAAAAAGCATGTTTTATTCAAAAAGTATACTAAACTCAAAAGATAATCATAGTTAAAAAGTAAGAAAAAAGAATAGCATATTTTAAGAATAAAAAGCATAGTTCAAGAGATATTAAAAAAGAACAGTATACTCATAAAGAATATTTTAGTCTAAAAGAATAGTAAAAAAAGTAAAAGAAAATAGTGTTTAGTAAAATGAAAGAATAACTGTATGGAATAATGAAATTCAAAAAATATTACAATAAATTTGAGTAGGAAAGAGTTGAAAAATTTTTTTAAGTTCAACACTGAGTGGATTTCAAAAACTTTAATTAAATATTCACAACAATTAAAAATTAATTTTAAAACTTTCTCATAATAATAAAATTAATCTAAAGCTCATGATTTTTTTCTTCAACACATTTTCAAAATTAGCGCTTTTGAACACATGCTCGTCAAAATATTATACACGTTTGAAGCGTGCTTAAATAAGTTAAATTAATTATTTTCAAAATGTTTAATTCAAAATTAGTTTTGAAGAGTTCTTGTAATTTTTATTCCTCATTTTTAAAACTCAATTATTCTAGAATATCTAAATTTAATAAAAATGATTTGATTAAAAAAGAAAAAACAAATAACGAATTAGCTTTTGAAAAGCAAAAGTATGAAGTAAATAAAACTAGAGTAGATCTTAGTATATTAAAAAAAGATTTAAAAAATGATTATGAAATAAAAAAAATGAAAAGGTATTATGAAGATGAAATAACTTTAGATTTTGAAAATTCTTTTAGTTTATTAAGTTTTTTAAAAACGATTGATAAACATTATAAGTATTTAAAACCTCATCATATCGAAATTATATATGGTAAGCTATTTGATTTAACATACGAATCATTAAAAAAAAAAGATTTAGATGATTTTAAAATTTATTTGATAAATCAAAAAGAGTTTTATAATTTAAATAAGCAAACCTTAAGAATGATTCGTGATTTAGAACCACAAGCACTAATAAACATATTAAAAAGCTCAATAATTTTAAAATTAGATTTAAAAACAAAATTTTCAATATCAGCATTTCATCTATTAAAAGAACAAGTGAATGATTTAAATTTAGAACAAATATTAGAATGTTTTCAATTAATTTATTATTCAAGAAAACTTCGTGATCCAAATATATCATTTTATGATACTTTTAATACAGCATTAAAAATAATAAGTGAAATTAAAATTCTTAATAATGAATTTGATGAAGATAATTTAGATTTAGTTATAAATTATCTAAATCTTTTTTCTTTAGATTTTAAAAAAGACCAAGTAATGAAAAAATTAATTTCCTGCTTAAAAGATCAAAAAGATTTTAGTTTTTCTCAATCAGTTAAAATATTGGCGTTTATTAAAAACTTGAATTATACAAATATTGATAAAGATGTTTTAAAATCTTTAATTAATAAATGTAATTCTATCATTTATGAAATGTTTTTACTTAAACCAACTAAATTTTCATTTTATTTTTATACCAAAAATTTACATCCATCAAGAGAGATTGTTTTAAATAAAAATTTTGAAAATATTTATGATTTTAAACTATTAAGTGCTTTAACACAATTCCCAAACGAATCTGAAGAATTATTTTTAACCAAAGATTACCATAATTTACTTCATAATTTTTTAATCAACAAAGTTTACAATGAAAACTTATTTAAGAAACTTTATTATAACATTTTAGAAAATGAAGAATATAGAAATTCATTAAACTGTATAAAAGTTTTTTTAAGTTTTACTAAGTTCAAATTAAATTTTGTTGATTACGATAAATTAATAAAACTAATATTCACAATTGAAAATTTAAATAAATCAAAAATAAGCGAAGATGTTTCATTTTTTATTTTGTCTAAATTAATACTTTTGGAAATAGATGATGAAAATATTATAAACTATTTTTTAAATTCGATAAAAAATTTCAATGTAACTAATTTAAAAGGCAAAAATGTTTTCTATTTAAATTATTTAAATGCTAAATCTTTTTTACCATTCTCAAATATTAATTCTGAAACAAAAAACAAAGTTTTAAGTTTTTATGATTATTTATCAAGTCTTAAAGAACCAAGAAAAGTTTTTTTGAATTTTATGTCTGAAAAAAAAGAAAAAAATTATTTTTGTTTAAATTATTTTTGGTCTAAAAAAGTTTTATTTAATGCTTTTGTTATTTATGATAAAGAAAAACAAGCTTTAGTTAATTTGAATCAGATTAATTTATTACAAGATACAATTGAATTAGCACCAAATGAAGAATTGTAAGTGAATTTTAAATGATTTTTAATTTAGTTCAAAATTTTCATAAAAAATTAGGTTTTGAATAAATTTTGTTTTATTTAAAGTTGTTATATTTATTTGATTAAAACATTTTTTGTTTTATAGATTTGCATTAAACTTTTTATTCAAATTAAAAGGTTCTGAAAATATTTTTGAACTTATTGGTAAAAAAAACAACGATTTCCTTTGTAAAGAATATAATATGAAATCAATTGATGTAAGTTATTTTTAAAAAGTTTAAAAAAATTTTCTTCAACAAATTTTTTTCTAGGTTTTAAAAGAAGAAATGGGAGAATCTAAAATAATTGATCAAATAAAAAAAAAATATGGAAATGATATGAAAATATAAATTTAATAAAATAATCAGTTCTAAGCTTACCAAAAAAAAAAGTAAAAAAGATTTTGTATGAATAGCAATTATGTAATTAATTTTGTATTTATTTTTAATTTGAAATTATGACTCACAATTTCTCAAAATAATAACTTTAATTCAATAAAGTTAAATAAAAATTTTCTTTGTTAAAATAGTCTTCAATTTTTGGAAAAAAATATTATAAATAATGAAAATCAAATAAATTTTTTTTCTTGTTTTATCTTGAACATAATGAGTTTAATTAAAAATCTTGAAGATTCATTAAAACTAAATGAAGCAATTGCAAATGATAACTATCTTCTTTTCAAAGCTTTATTAAAAAAAAATTTTGCTTTGGATAATTTAGATACAACAGGTTACTTACCAATTCATTTATGTTTATATACATTAAATCCAGAAAAATATATAAATAAATTGTGTGAAAATGGTAAAAATTTTATTTTAAAAAAAAATATTTTCAACTCAAATAAACTTTTTTTTTAAGATTTATTTGATATAAATGGTTTAACAAATGATGGTTCAACAGCTTTATTATTAGCTAGTCGAATAACACCACCACGAAAAATTTTACCAACAATAAAACTTTTAATTGAAAAAAAAATAGATGTCAACTTATCAAATAATTCTTCTACATTTCCATTATTAGAAGGTTAATAGAATATAAATTTTAAAAAAAAACTAATTTTAACTTTTTTTTTTAGCGGTCAGAACTGAAAACTATGAAATTGTTGAATATTTATGTTCAATTTCAGTTATTGAGATTAATAAATGTGATAAATATGGTGTCACGCCAGTACATGCTGCTGTTGAATTAAATGATATTAGAAGTATAACTTAATTGAAATAAAATTTTTTGATTTTAATTTTTTTTAATTTAGTTCTATTGACTTTATTAAGGAATGAATGTGATATAACAAAAAAAGATTTTAATAATTTTACACCATTATTAAATGCTGTTTTTCATAAAAACTGTAATGCTGTAACTGAATTAATAGAACATTCAAAAAAAAAAGGTATTTTTTTTCAATTTTCAAACAAAAATTTAAAATGATAATTTATTTTAGGTATAAGAGATTATATAAACAATTCAGCTGATGATCAAATTTCACCTTTAATGCTTGCTTGTCAATATGATTGTTTTACATGTGTTAATAATTTGATTGAAAATGGAGCTAATGTTAAATTAATGACTTCTGAATATAATTATGCTATTCATTTTGCTGCTGAATTTTCATGTTTAAAAATATTAAAACATATACTTAAATTTTTTAATTTAAAAATGATTCCTTCATTCACTGATTTAAGAGAATTTTTATTTTGGAAAATGAAAAATCCGTTACATTTATCTGTTTTAGGTAATAATATTGAAGTATTAGACTATTTAATTAGAAAAAAATTATTTGATATTGATTCATTCTCTTTTATTCAAGAATTAGAAATAATGAATTTAGGAAAAAATAAAAAATTAGCTTTTTCAACTTTAGGTTTTGCATTATCAATTAATTCAAACAAAAACTTAATTACAAAATTATTAAATTTAGGAGCTTCAATTGAATTGCATTCTGAACTTATTATTCCTCCTGTTTTTTGTAGTAAGTAAATTAGTTTGAACTGAATTAATCTTAAATTTAATTTACTTATTCAACACTAATTTTATATTTTCAGTTTTCAATGATACAGTTTTTCATGATACAAAAATTCATGAAATGTTCTCTCAATTAATAAGAAGTGGTTTCAATATAAACAAATTTGCTAAACTTAAAACAAAATATTATTTGAGCAATTTTATTCTTGTTTTATTTCATGAAGAATTATTTATAGAATTTCTTAATTTTGGTTTGAACACAGAAGATTTGTTCAGTTTAAACTTTGAAGAGCTTTATGAAGAATTTGATACAAATGATTTTTCCAAAAATAAATTAGATACTTTAATTAAATCAGATAGAACAAAAACTTTATTCAATTCAACAATTAAATTTATTTATAGAGGAAAAAATTTTTTTCAATTTTGGAAGTATTGGCGGCAAAAATTAACAAATAATGAAGAATATAATGATATTATTGTAAAAACAGATAAACTTTTTAGTAAGTTTAATTTAATAAATTTATAAAACTAATTTAATTTTTATTCTAGAAACAACTCAAAGTTTGAAACAAATTTGTTTGTATAATGTTCGTAAACAAATTTGGAAACATACAAATAACTCTTTAGAATATTATAAAGTAATGCAAAGTTTAAATATATCTTCGTTTGTGAAAGAAAAATTAAATTTGTTTATAGTCCAAGAATAACATTGTAGTTTTAATGTCAAAACTGTATATTTTATAACTAATTAAAAAAATATAAATAAGACACATTTTATATATACTTTGATTGTTGAAACTATTTTTTTTTGATAACTTAAAACTCTCTATTCACAATTAGTAATTTGTAAAAATAGCGAGTTAAATAAACAAGTTTGTTATGATTTTTTTCAGAATTCAAATTGTTAATGATGCAGACAATTAACTGTGAAAACTTTGAACTTGTGTTTAAAAATGTTATACCTAATTTACAAGATCTACCAAAAAAAGGTTTAGCTGGTAGAATAGCTATTATCGGTGGATCAAAAAATTATACTGGTGCACCTTTCTATGCTGCAATGTCTTGTTTAAGAGGTGGTGCAGATTTAGCTTATGTAGTATGTTGTAAATCTGCAGGATTAGTTTTAAAAAGTTATTCACCCGAGCTTATTGTATATCCTATTTTAGATGATGATTCATTTTTTAATGAATTTATTTCTTTAATACCTAAACTTCATTCTGTTGTAATTGGACCAGGATTAGGAACAAATAAACAGCAGTTTGACGCAGCTAAAGAAATAATAAAACTATCAATTCAATATAACTTACCAATCGTTTTAGATGCTTGTTCAATTTTCTTAATTGCTGAATGTCCAGATTTAATAAAAGGTTATCAAAAAGCTATACTAACTCCAAACGCTAGAGAATTTGATTTTTTATGTAATAAATTAGGTTTAGGTAAATGTGATTCTGATTTAACAAGCATAGAAACTCAAATGAAAAATTTATCAAAAGAATTATCTGGTGTAACTATTTTAAGAAAAGATAAAATTGATTTGATTGTAAATAATGAAGCTGTAGCAAAATGTGATTTAAATGGATCTTATCGACGTTGTGGGGGTCAAGGTGATATTTTAGCTGGTTTATTAGGAACATATTCATTTTGGTCTTTTTCAAATTTATCAAAAAAAGAAAATTTTGATATAAAGAATGCAGCTTTAACTGCATGTTTTGCTGCTTGTTCAATCACACGAAGAGCTAGTTATTTTACTTATATTAAATTAGGTAGAAGTATGTTGTCATCAGATATTTTGAAAAAGATAGGTAAAGCATTCACATCATTTAATTTCAGTTAAAACAAAATGTTTTTACAAAATATTCAAGTTCATTTACTCATTTTATTAGTAAAAAAAAAATATTCTAATTTAAATATTTTACAATTATCACTTTTTTTTCAAACTAAAACTTTTCTTGCTTATAATTTAGTAATTATTGTCCATTTGCTGTAAGCCTAAAAAATTTTTTTTCTTGATTTTTTAAAAATAAAACTTTTTAAACAATTTTATTGCCATGTTTCCACAGGAAAAGATTTAACTTCTTCCTCTAAAATTTGATTTTCATTAATTGTATAAGAAATTCTTAATTTTATTCTTAACTGTGACTATTAAAAAAAAAAATTAGAAATAATCTAACTAGAATAAATGATACTTACATTAGATGGATTTTTTATTTTTAAAGTTTGCTTTAAACAATCAGTATTATTAGCAGGAATTACATTACTTGTTGGAGGTAAAAGTTTTAACTGAAAGGCCTAAAAGTAAAATTTATCAGTAAATATTTTAAAAAAGAAAAGTCAAAATTCTACCTTAGGGACGGCTGCTTGAAATAAAAATTCTGAAATTTCTGAATCATTTAGATTTGTGGCTTCTAAATGAATAACTATAGGAGAATTTTCATCTTGAAGTTTTTCAAAATTAAAAATTATTTTCAAACCATTTTTATCAAAAGCTACTGATGATTTAAAAGCTTGTTTATCATTTTGATTTAATGAGCTTAAATTATGATTTTCTATCAAAAGATTTTTATCTAATTCAGGAACCTTTGATTTAATACTTTCTGAATTATCAATTTTTAATAAATTATCTAAATCAAAAGTTTTGTTATTTAAATTTTCTAAATTATTCAAATTAGTTTTAACAGTATTGGTATCTAAACTTATATCACTCAGTAAATCTAAAATGTCATTTGAATTAGATGTACCATTTACATATGAAGGCTTTTGATCATTAGTTGTCATAACTACATCTCCTAAAAGATCTAACAACGCATTAGAATTAGAATTTTCTTTTATTTCAGTTGAGCTATTATTCAAAGGTTCGTCTATTAAATTTCCATTAGAAATTATGTTTTCTTCCTTATCTACTTCCCGTTTTTCTTTATTCAATTTTGGTAGAGGTGGCATTTTTTCTAATAAACTAGGTCTTAAATCACTATATTTTGTGAATAATGTACAAAATTCAACAGATCTTTGTTGTAATTCAATATTCATATGACAACTGTAATAGTCTAGTAATTTTTTAATTTGTGAAGCACTATTGGGAAAGCGTACACTAAGTTTCATGAGTGTTTCAATAGTATATTCTTTGGTAACAATATTCATTAATATAGATGATAGAATATTTTCACACATTTCAATTACTTTATCTTCAGAAACAGTAACAGGTTTTTCTAATTCATCATTGCTATTAGAGTCCAATACATTAGTTTCATTTAGTAAATCTGCAAATTCACCAATAGTCCACATAGCTACTTGAACTAGTGGTTGTTTTGTATCTAAATCCTTATCTAAATGTAGCCATAATTGTTTTACAGAATAAGAATGTAAAGCTGAAGCTTCAGAAATTAATTGAATTAAATTACCAACAACATCATCTCGCACATTATTACCAGCAGTTGTTAGAACTCTTATCATTGTATCTATATGCCATTTAGTATTAGGAGCATATTTTTCAGCAGCAATACATAAATTAGATGAGCAAATTGATTTAAATTCATAATCTGATTTTTCTAAAAATATAATTATATCTTTAGACATTGATTTAATATTAGTGGAGTTGATTAATGCAAAACAAAGTTCCATTGCTTTTTTTCTTATGGAAACATCTGGATCTTTTAAACAATCTACAATAGTGCTTCTGTGTCGTTGAACAGCATTATAATCAGCTTGAACAGTTTTTAACAATGTTGTTAAAGCTACATAACGAATATTTTTATCTGTGTTTAATAAAAATCTTCCCAAAATATTTACTGCTAATACTCTTAAACTACCTTCAGATTTAATTTCCATAATAGAAATAACTGTTTCATACAAAATTGCGTTTCCTACATTTTTAGTGCTTTCAGTATTTGTAGCAACCTAAAATTAAAAAAAATAAATAAAAACTTGTTGATTTGATTATTTAAAAAAACATTACTTGAGCTAATATGTCATTCATTTGTTCACTTGCTTCTTCATCATTATGACCTAAAATTCTTAATAACCTTAATATTTTTACTTGTAAAAACGGATCTGAAACACCACAAACATCATGTTCTGGTGAATAATTAGACATAATAAGATTTTTCAAAATTTTGACTAAGGTTGGAACCATCTATAAAGATAAAAATAATTAACATGAAGTCTTTTAAAATAAATCATATCAAACCTCTTTATCCTTTTTAATTGAATATTATTTAAAGAGAAAATGTTAATAAATAGAAATATAAAAGATTTTAAAAGAAACTTTAAGCAAAATTATGAGTTTAAAAACTAACCTTTTTGAAATAAACTAAAGTATCTTGACATCTCTCACACATTTCAATAATCAATGTTATTCCAGTTATTAAAACAGCTAAATAATAAAAAATTTTAATTTTATTTTATAGTCATTCAGAAGTTCACTTACCATGATTTTTATCGTTTATAAAAGATCTAGCAGCTGGTAAAAACATTTCTTGAAACTCAGGTACTTTTCTTATTATTCTAGCTGCACAAAGAGCTGCTTTTTTTTTAATAAAAGTGTTTGAAGATTTCATTAATCTTTCAACTTCACCAGCTAAATCCCTACTCATTTCTGGTGAGCAAATTGAGCCTAATGCACATAACGCTAAACCAACAACAAATTGTGTTTGACTATTCAAATCACTAAAAAAAATAAACATTAAATTAAAGTTTAAAAATAAAATTAACAATTACTTTTTCAATGAATTCGTAATTAATAAATGAACATCTTGTCTTTCATCTAATAAAAGCATTGCACCAAGATAACCTATTCTTTTGTCAGTAAATTTAGGAGAAGCTATCAGTTTTAGACATTCGAGCTGTAAACAAAAATAAAAATTAAATTAAAAAAAAAAATATTATTTTTTTATATTTACTTGTCCGAAATGAGCAGGATAACCAAGCATATGTATGTAAAGTAATTTTGCTACATTTCTACACCTCCATACGTTATCTTCTTCTCTAAATGTAGATCTTATATACGCACATTCTTTTTGAATAACTGCTCTTTCATCTGCTGCGGTTCTAGCTGCTCGAATTTGTCTTATTAAGTCTCTTAATCTCATAGGAGGTGTTGGAATGCTTGAGGTAAGTCTAAACAAGAAAAAAATTAGTGTAAGTATTTGTTTTAATTAATAAAATAAATTAATTACTTTGCTAATATTGTATTTTGAATGTCCATTTTAAATAATATGTTTTAATTCTTTGAATTTAATTTCAAATAATGAAAATTTTCAAGAATTGTTTTTTTTAAAAAAAATTTTTTCTCTTAATAAAATTAATTTACAAAAATCTAAAATAACTTGATTTAACAAAATATTGAATAAAAATTTCAAAAATTATAAAAAAATTTATAAATAAATAAATAATCGAATATGAAATAGATTTTCATCAACACATTATTAAACATAAAACAGTTTCATCTTAAAAAATTATTTAAAAAATTGTAACTTAAAAAAACTGATATTCAAATTAAAATATAAATTAAATGCATTTGATAAATAATTATATTGTTTTTAAAGCTAATAAACGGCCTTAGTCCATTGAAACGTAAATAGATTAAAGGTTCGAAAAAACTAAACACAACAAAATAATTAAAGTGGTTTTTATACTCAAATTAGACATAAGCCGTTTACTCGGCGAGGCGTGTACTAAGCCGAAAAAAAATGTTATAATTAAATTTTTGAATAGTTTTTTTTTTGTTTATTTATTGTCAAAAGAAACTAAAAATTTTAATTAACTCCTTATTCTTATGAAAATTTTTTAAAATAACACCATATCAAATTATAATAGTTATAAAAAAAATGTAAATGTTTTTTTTTATAAAGCGCGCTAATTTAAGTTTCAAAATTTTTTAACTTGAAACTAGATAGCATAATTTCTTTTTTTTAAATAATTTTTTAATTAAACTAATAAATTAATTTGAATTTTTTTAATATTGAGTTTTGATGAAAATTTCAAAAACAGATTCATTTTTAAATTTATTTCAATTAATTTTTTTGATTAAGAGCAAAAGTTGAAAAAATTGATAAAATTAAGTTATTAATATAAAACACTTTAATTAATTTGACTAATAAAAGTTTAAGTAACAAAATAACTTATGTTTAAACTTATAAAACTAAAACATGATCATCAATAATTAAAAAAAAATTTTCATTTTCATATAAAAACTAATAAAATAGATCTCTTCTAAAGTATTTCAAAAGGTAAACTTTAAATTCATGTAGGAACTTTCTAATAAAATTTCAAAAAATTCAAATAAGGCGCATTATTTCGAAGCTCAATGTTTGTAAAAATAGTCGATTCATAATTTTATTTTGATTAGAATCATTTTAACGTCGATTAATTTAAGACAATTTATAAATTCTAGATTCTAATTTTTAATTTTCAGTATTGATAATAATATATTTTATTTAAAAAAGTTCATTTTAATTAAATCAGATATTAAAAGCTAAAATTTATTTTCATTTTTTTCGTAAAATATTGTGGAGATATTTCTATTTTTTTTATTTTGATCTTCAAAAAAACCGTTAATAAATTTGATAATGTCTTCAAACGACAATTCGTCCAATATGAATGAAAATCCTCAAAATCGAACCAGTATTTTTCAAAATAAAATTGAATTATTACTTGCTTTGACTAGATCAATAACTATCATTTGTACATTTTTTTATCTAGTCCCGGTATTAGGTAGATATGCTCAATCGAGGTAAAATTTTTTATTTTTTTTAATCTTAATATCAACTTTTATTAATTTTTTTTTTTTAGTTGTTATCAAAAAGCATTATTAGCTAATGCAGCTACATCTGCATTAAGACTTCATCAAAGAATACCTAATTTTGCATTAAATTTAAGTTTTTTTAACATTTTGATTAATGAAGATTCAGCTCATTATTTATTATTTTCTATAATTTTCATTTTCAACAAACAATTTACAATGGTTTTATTACCAATATTTTTGTTTGCTTTATTACATTTATTAAGCTTTGTATTGAGAGTATTAAGAGAAACTAACAGACAAGGTAAAAAATAAAATTCTATTTTAATTAACATAAAACTAATAAATTTTCTTTTTATTAAAGGGGCTATGTATAGTTTGATTTTAAATTTTGTGGAAAAAAATAAAATCAATATGTTCCAATTAATTGCTTTATCAGAAATTGCTATAATGCCTTTTTGTGTTTTAGCTGGATTAGGCGATTTAAGTAAATTGTTCATTATTTTCTTTTATTACAGATTTTTAAAATTAAGATATTTATCAAGAAGAAATCCATATTGTAAAGAAATGTTTACAGATTTAAAAAATACAACAATGAGAACAGTTAATAATCCACAATGTCCTGCTTTTATAAGAAACATTGCATATAAATGTATTAGTTTAATTTCTAGCTTAGCACCACCAATGCAAAATTAATTTATGTTGAAAATTCCTTGATAGGTTAATTATATTTTTAATTTTAATTCAAAATTGTTTAATGATATTCAAGTCAATTTTTTTCTTTCTTTATTAAAAATTTTTAATGAAAATTTAGTATTTTATATAATCAATTTAAATGGAAATTATTTATAGAAAAAAAAAATAGAAAATCAATAGAAAAAAAATAGAAAATTAACAAAAAGAAACAAAATATAAATTCTGGAACAATTAGACTGAAATGTGTTAAAACAATTTTTCAAAATAAATAAAGTCTTTTTAGAATGAATAAACCATTTATTGAAACAAATAAAATTTTTTAAACAAAATAAAATTAATAATTTTGATTTACTTTATAATGATTTTTATCACGAATTTTGTGTATTGAATTAATTTTTACTTGTAATTACCATATCTATAAGTCTAATAAATAAAAAAATTCTTAATTAAATCCAATTTAGTTTCTTTACCATTATAATTCTATTAAATAAAATATTCTATTGAATAAAATATTATTTATTTGCTAAAAATTTTTGGGTAAAATAATTAAAAGATACCTGTTGATTAAAAAGTTTCATTTATTTTGATGGAATAATAATAGAAACAGCTCTTAAAATGATCTCAGATTTATAAATTACTTCTTATAGATCACTATAAAAACTAATCCTATTACTTATAAGATAAATGAAATTTTGTTGAATAAAATTTAAAAAAAAAACGTTGGTTGAATATAAAAATTACTTACCCATTTTTAAAGAAATAAAATTAAAAAAGCTATAACGATAGTAAAAAAATTTCTAAATTTAAAAAATTTACTCTCTAACAAAAATTACTACGCGTTTTTCAATTGTTTTATTATTCTTAGAGTTTTTAATAAACTTACTGTTCAAAACAGGCTATAATTCTTTTAAAAAAAACTTGTTGATAACTTCTCTTAAATTTCATAATCAACTTTAGATAATTTTGACAATTGAACAAGAAACAAAATTAAAATCATTTTTACATTCTCTATTTTAAAGAAACAAATTTTCATTAAGCTAGTTTTCTTTGAAATTTGAAAAAAAATAAACAAATCAAGCAACAATAAAAATTAATGCAACTCTTGGTATTATAAAACTATAAATTACAATCACTTAGGAGTACAAGCTAAAATTAAAAATAAAAAAAAAAAAAAAAAACGCCGCACTATCATGTTTTTCACATGCTATTCTGAAATTAAAAAAATTCAAATGCTAAATACCATTAAAATATTTCATATAAACTAATGATTTCAGCTTTGAAGTTTAATTTATATTTTTCAACTATTAATGCATAGTATTAATTTTAACGTTTATTTAATTTTTTTTAAAGCTTTTTATATAAGCTGTGAAGAACGTCGACGATCAAGATGACTATTGGAGTTGACGATGAAATCGACTTTACGACGACTTTTCGACGACAATAATAATGACGACGATGAGAACATTTTTTTTTCTAACTATAAATTATAGCAATAGAGGGAAAAAGATTGTCAAATATATAAATTACGTGTAATGAACTATTAAATTTATATTTAAAACTAAGAATACAAACTTAACTTAAAATTGGGTAAAAAAATTTATGTAAATAAGATAAACTCAAGAAAAAAAATCTTTTTCATAAGCAAACAAAGAAAAAAATACTTACAAAAACAAAACTTAATTTTAAAATGAAAATAAATTATAAATTAAGACAAAAAAAAAGTTTCATTTAGCTAATGAAATCATGATGGTAAAATAAAAAATTGATGAAAATGATGATTATTTTAATACAATGGTACTAAAACTCTACCTACTTTCTTCAAAACATTTAATCAATTTTGCGTAGTTTGTTTATTTTTCAAAATCACATTTCAATTTCATATGATGTTTAGGTAATTATATTGAAACAAAAACAAAAATAATGTTCAATTGATTACCAAATTCATTTCATTAATTTCTTTTTTATTCAAAAATTTCAAAAATATTCAAAAACTGTTAATTTTATACCAAAATTTTATTACTTAAGTTTTGATTATTTTAATTATCAAAAATTTATTGATGAGTAAATATAAACTTTAATCTTATTAGATAGAAAGTACTAAGTAAATATTTAATAGTAAAAAAAAAACTAGAACGAGTAGGCGCCCATAAATCCATAATCAGTGTACAATTAATGATTTAATATAAACAAATAAAGTTTCAAACAAAATTCTTAAAAACAATTTCTTCAAAACATTTAAACATTTTTCATCAATTTTAAAAAAAGAAAAATATAGCTATGAGATGTTTATGAAAGCACATAGTTGAATAAAGTTTTTTTTAAATTTTTGCTAAAATTTTTTTAATTTTATCAAAAAACGATCAGCCTTATTTAAATTTAAAAATTTTTTTTTAGTTTAATGACGAAACAAGTTCTAAATGAGAATGATGGTAGCGTTGCTTTAGTGTGAACATTTGGCGATTAAAAATAAAAATTCGATTAACAGATGTAAATAGAAGACGAGGGTGGTTTGAAACACAAGGCAAAAACAAAAAAATTTTAATTAACTAGTATTTGATTTTTAAGTTTAAAATTTTTATTATTTTAACAAAAATAATTATAATAATGATGAACTTTTAGAAAACCGACATGTACATTGCTAGTTACTACCAGCATCACCAAACGCTACGAATGTGAGTTATAGGCCGAACTGTGGCCTGTTGTAACAAGCAACATGTACTGCTTTCCTTTCTTTCTTTTTTTTTTTTTCAATAAAAAGAGAGGGAACATGGCAAACAGTACACGATTTTAACATGCTTACAGTTCTTTAAAAAGACTGTTGCTTCAATTTACTAAAAAAAACTTACACATCCTCACTAAATATAAATGTTAATAAGAAATGAAAATGTTGCATCCATTTATTTTCTCTAATACGCTATTACAAACTTCTATTAATTTACTAGTTGTATTCTACTTTTACTATACTATTACGATGTTGTTCAGGGCATTGAACTTGGGCTGTACAAAAAAAAAATACTTAAACATTTTAAAAATTGGGTTGCGATTTACCAAGCCTAGCAAAGAACATAAAGAAGCACATTGTATCTTGTACAAGTTGCAAAATTTAGCCAAATTTATAAAACTATTTACGAATTTTTTAAAGAAAAATTTTTTTGAAAAAAACTTGAAAAATTAAAGAATTTTAATTTTAATTAGTCAAATTCAAAATAAAAAATTTGAAAACAAATCATTCAAACAACAAATTATAAATTTAGTTTTTTTCATAAAAACTAAATTTAATTTTCAAATGATTGATTTATAATTATCTTTTGAATTAAAAAATCTATCTTTTCATCAAAATCTAGTGAAGAAAAGTTTTTTATTTAAAACCAAATACTTTGATTTAATTTCAGTATATTTGAAGGTCTATTAAACTTATTTTGAACTTTTTTTAACTCATGAATCCCCTTTTTCATAACAAATTAAATAATTAAAAAAATTCAATTATTCATTTAAATTGAATTCATTAAAAATTATCAAAAAAAAAATAAAAATTGAAAAATTATTTTTAGAAATAAAAAAAAAGTCAACTTCGAAATAAGTTTTATAATAAAACTTCAAGTTCATTTACCTTAAACTTTGTATAGGATTAAGAACAAAAAAGTTTATTAATCAAAATATCCGTTTTGAAAAGTTCTTCAAATAAAAACTAAAAACAATTTGAAACTTTTAATAAACTAATTTATTAAAATTTATTACTTACTTTTATTAAGAAAAAAATTCTCTTTAATTAGTGTTACACAAAAGCACAAAATACATCACAATATCTTAATTAAAATTTTATTCATTAAAATTTAAATAAAGTTTTTAAATAATCTAAAAAAAACTTTTTCAAGTAATTTTAGACTTGTTGGATCTATGCATCATTGCGAACTGATAGACTTAAAAATAAAATAAAAGCAAAAACGGATTTTTGGTTAAAAAAAAAAAAATAAAAAAAGAAACACATTCAATTTAAATCATCTTCTTTTACCATGCCCCTTTCAGCATAAGAATTAAAAAAAAAAGCAACAGATTGAAATTTTTATTGTTATTCTCTTTATAACTTAAACATATAGACCAGTTGGTTTCATATATAAAACTGAATAAACTTAATACAATTGTATAGCAAAATTGTAAATGATGAATTCAAATTTTTAAATAAACTATATACTTAAATTTGCTATACATTTTTAGATTAAAAAAAATCATTTCATTTAAGATTATCTTTAAAAAAACTTGAACTTTTTAATAAGCTTTAATGATTGAATTTGAATATTAAAATCTTCAAAAATCAATTTTGAATCAAAAATTTTTGAAAGATAAAAAATAATTTAATAGAATATAAAAGTTTAAAACACAAATTAAAAGTTTAAAGCTTAAAATAAAAATTTAAATCACAAAATAAAAATCAAAAAATGAAAATAAAAAGCACAAAATTAGAAAGCACAAAGTTAAAAAATGAAAAAAATTTAAAACTAAATTTAAAAATTGAAGCTAAAATTACAACAAAAAACCAAATTTTATTCAAAAAAGAAATAAAAATTGAAAAATAAATCACAAAAAGTTTGCGAAACAAGGGTGTGTTTTCTTAATTGATTAAACAATGATTTAAATTACAAAATGCCTATCAATTTAATTATGTAAGCTTAAAATAACTTAACTTGAAAAAGTAAATGTTTTTTTAAGTGACCATATCTTAAGTTTTATGAGTAATTTTGAAATCACATTTAAAAAGAAAGAATTAATTTATCTATAAATCTTAAGAATAGCTATGTGAGTAAAAAAATTCAAATTATTGCTATTCTTTATTTAAATTATTTAATTAAACTTTTATTTACCTAACAAATATTAAGGAGTGTAAAGATTTTTGAGTAAATCTGCGCAGTTTTTAAAAGTACGAAAAGGGCAGAAAATTTATATATTTTTAACTATATAAGATGATAATAGTTTATTAATGAATACATAAAAAAATGAAAGATACAAGTAGACATTTTTATTGAAAATGTTTTAAACTATTAAGACCTATTTTAATAAAAAATAAATTTTCAAAAATTATTTTCTTAATTTTAGTCTTAATATTTAATTTCCAAAAATTTTAAATCGATTTCAATCGAAATTTGGTACTTTAAATTTTTGAGTTAAGCAGAAAATTTAAAAAATTTTCTCAAGCATCAAATTTCTTTTGCATACAAAATACAAAAAAAGTTCAATTTTAAAAAAAAAAAAAAGGATGCTATTATCTAAAAATACTATCAACATCAATTGAAAAATTTTAATGTTACTAAATTATATTTTCTGTAGGCTATGTGTGATTTAAAGCAACCTGCTTTTACTATTAAAGTTTTTTTTTTAAAAAAAAATAATTTGCTTGACCATTTGAAAAAGCCATTATTTTAAAAAGTAAAAAAAAAAATGATAAAAACCTTATTTTAAATAAGTTAAAATTCTTTTTAAGAATATTTATAGTATCAACAAGTTCTTCATAAATTTTACCTTTATTAATATTATCTTCATACAAAAAAAATTTAACCAAGTTTGTTCTTTTTATTCAAAAACTTATAATCGTCTTTGTAAATACTTTTAATAAACTTTACAAAACTTGGAATGAAATTGTTTTTATTTGAAATTTAGAAAAAAAAAATTTGATAAGACGAGGTTAAAGAGATTTAAAAAGATAAAAGATGTTTCAACTTTGAACTTGAGCTTGGATAATGGTCAGATAAAAAAAAGATTTTTTTTTTGTTTATAATGTTGAAATATCGAATGCAGTAAGAATGGACAAACAAGGATATAAAAAAAAAGAAGAAAGATGGAATGTTTACCACACACATACATTTACAAACTGTTGCTTTAAGAAGGGCAGATTTTTTAAAATTATTCATTTTAAAAAGATGCATTCTTAATATTTTAAGTAGCGCCATCCTTAATTATAAATTTTTTTGATAAACCTAGCCATACTTTAAAAATTTTGAAAATTTACTTAAATAAAACAATTCGATATTAGAAAAAAGACCTGTAGAATTTTTATCGAAATAAAAATTGTATTAAATTAAAAAATTTTTCGTAATCCACAGTAAAAAAGCAATTTAGATTAGTTTCTTCCTACTGATGCTAATAATTTTTATTTCAAGGATAAAATTAAATTTCTGTAAAAGAAAATTTATTTTTTATTTTCAAACTTTAAAATAGTTCAACTTTTCCTTGAAACATAAAAATGAGTTCAAGAAACAATTTAAATTTATTAATTCAGATACTCTTAAAAAATTTTTGAAAATTGTATTCAAAGGGTATCTTTTAAAATATCAAATGAATAAAATTATTCAAATAAACGACATTTTTTAAGTTTTTTGACTTAAAATAAATTAATTCTCAAGGTGTATAAATGGTTATCTAGAATAAAATATCAAATACTTATAGCTATTTAAATACTTATAAACATAATATTTCACATTCATCTGTTAAAAATGTAAACTTTTTTAAATTTCTATTTGAATTTTAATTTTGGAATGAGGAAGTGATAAAAATTTTTATAAAACTATTACCTTTAGATGTTACTTAAAATTAAATTAAGCTTTAATTAATCAACCGACTAAAAAAATTCGTCAATTCTCAGCATCTTTTTGTAAGCCTCATAAACTTCTTATAATAAAATGTGAACTTACTTAAAAATAAGTTTCAAAAAAAAAAATTTTATTGAGTTTTATAGTTAAATCACCAAAAACTTAAACAAACCAGATTTTAATGCAACATTTTTTTAAAAATGTCTTTAGAACTGAATGTTTTTAACATTACTGTTTTTAAAAAAAAGTAGACTTAGTAATAAATGAATCTAAATTATAAGTTTTTAGAATTGTAGTAGATGACAAAAAAACATACTTAAAATTTTAATTTAAATTTTAACAAGCTATCATTGAAGCCATAAAATTATTGACATAAGTTAACTTGAAATTAAAAAAATTACCAAAATAGTGTTTAGCTTAAATATTTTAGGTTAAAATGAAACTTTAAAGATTTGATTTCACTCCCAGGCATTTAAAATGACTAAATAATGAAATTTAATGCAAAACTAAATTAAACAAAAAATTAATCTTTTTTTAAAGTTTAATTTAATGTGAAATTAAACTAAATTAATCAAATATATAAATTTTGTATCAATCTCAATTCAAAAAATTTAATTATGAACAATAATTTTTTTAAAACTATTCATTATAAATCATTGATTTAATGAATACAAATTGAAAACAATGAATTAACTAATACTAAAACAAATTAAGAACATCAATTATTGAGCAACTTTCAAAAAAAATAATAAACTTAATAATAGTTTTTTTTGCACAATTCAAATGTTGACTACAGAAAAGCTGTTTATGTTGATTGATGTCAGGGTTTGTTTTAATTTCAAAACTATATCTTTATTACACATCAATAAATTAATTTATAAAGGCGTTTTTATTTGATTCAATAGACGAAAATTTATCAAAAAAAAAAAATAAAACTTTTCAAAATCTTTAAATTATGATTAATCTAATGATAAATTGAATGTTTTATCAGGACTTTAATTAATTCTCAAAAACACCCAATTTTGTTACAAATAATTGATAAAACTTTAAATTGATATAAATTAAACTTAAATAAAAAAAAATATGTGAAAATATCATTTAAAAAAAAAAGATAACCAGAAAACACTAAAGTTCAAGGACTAAAAAGTCATTTACTCAGAATAATTATTATGTTTAAAATGGAAATTTACTAAATTCTCTCATTTAATTTTTTTTCAAGTTATTCAAACCTATCTCATCAATATTATTTCGATGTTTTCTTGTACTAAATTTGAAAAAAAAAAATTAGTTAACAATAGTATTTGTTTAAACTAATTACCTTTTTATACAAAAAATAGAAACAGCAATAACTACGATAAGTAATAAACCTAACCCAACAGTAACAAAAATTAAAATTTCTTTTAATAACATTACAAGAGAATCTTCTTTTGAACAATCTAACCCTTTAAAACCATCTTCACAACTAAAACAAAAAAAGAATTTAATTTGATCTAATAAATTTTTTATAAAAAACTTACACGCAGATTTCAAAATTTTTTTCAAATACCTGACATTTTCCATTTTTACAAGGAAATGAAGATAAGCAAATTTCTTAAAAAAAAAATTAAAGACAATTAAACATAAAAAATTAACTTTAAAACAACTAAATTAAAAAAAATACCTTCACAATGAGTTTCATTTATCCTTTTGAAATTTTCTTTACATGTACATTTATAACTTCCAATTAAATTTTCACAAACAGTTGTATTTTCTTCACATTCATTTTTTTTATCTTCTGAATTACATTCATCAATATCTTCACAAACTTCTATATTCAAATTATTTTCTTCAATCTTATGTAAAGATTTAAAACCTTTATCACATAAACATGAATAATCATTTAAATTATTTGAAAATTTATGTTCACATGTTGAATAAACTGGACATTGTATAGATTTTGTTTCACATAAATTTAATTGTTTTTTTGTAACTAACTTTTCATGAATTAAAGGTAAATTTTTATTGATAAAACAAAAATCTTTTAGATCATCATTATTAAAACTCATTATATCAGCTGGTAAATTATCTGAATTAGATTTTTGACATGAAAGTTTCAAAGCTTCTTTTAATTTATCTTCATCAATTAAATCACCAATTAAAGTAATACTAACAAAGTAACTTGTTGAAAAACCGAATTCTTCAACTTTTATTTCTGATACATTTTTATATGACATTAATGAAATATTTTCAATGTTTTTATCTTCACCAAGTAATAAAAAGAATAAAGCTCTAACGTTTTTATATAAATTAAAATCTATATTCAATAAAGATGGATTTTGTTTTTTTAAATTTAAATAATTTGAGTTTATTACTGAGAAACAATGTTCTTTATCAAAACCAGATTCAGTTGAACAATCAAATATTTTTAATTTTTCTGGTTTATAATTTAAATCTGAATAAAACGATTCAGGAATTTCATCTTGAATTTTTTCATCATTTAAATCTATATTTTTCAAAAATATGGTTGCATTTACTTGTAAAACATTTTTGAAACTTAAAACACAAGTTTTTTTATTTTTATCAAATTTATAACCAGGCAAACAAGCACAAATAGCTTTATTTTCTTTCAAATTAATATATTTAGTTTTAGTATTGAACTTTTGGCAATCTAGAACTTCATCTATCGGTACACAGTATCCTTCTTTATTTTTGATAAATCCAATAGAACATTCACAAACAGGTTTTAATTCTCCAACAACTAATTTAGGTACACAGAATGCATTTAACTCATCACATTTTTTTTGTTCAATATCATTACAAAGATTTTTAATTTCACAGACACCTTTTTTATCATTAACAAGTGCTATATCATTATTACAACTACATTGAAAGAAAGGAATTTCTCTTTTAACTAAAGTAGTCGAACAAGAGCTTGTAGCATCACAAATATAATTAATTTTTTCCTTTTCATTATCACAGAAGCTTGTAAGTACATCATCTTTTTTACTATGACCAAGTCTTAAAATTACAGCTGTAGTTTCGCTTTCTTTAGGTTTTATACAAATCTCATTTACTTCGACTTTTCCACATAATTTTAAATCAAAGTTTTCTATACAGTTTTTTTTGTCTTCAGCTAAATCATAACCATCATAACAATCACATTCATAGTTTAATTCTTTTTCATTAAATTTATATTTATGTTTACAACCATAATACTGAGCAATAAATGGACATTCATCTTTGACAAAAATTTGCTGACGACATTCATTTTCTTTTTTATTAAAAGTAAAACCAAATTTACATAAACAATTTGCTTTCTTGTTAATCATATCATTAACACAAATTTGAGATTGTAAACATTTTTTTTTTCTACAATAATCTAAAGTACAATCACCATTTTCGTCTTCATAATAATTTTCTTTACATTTACATTCTGGTAAATTTGTTTTTTCATTTACGACACATTGAGTATTTTCAGGGCAATAAATAAATGAACAAGAATCTACTTTTTCACAACTTTGAGAATCAATGTTCCAATAAAAATTCTTTTTACAACTACATATTATACGATTATCAATCGGGTTACAATTATTTGCATTTTTACTTAAACAATAAGAATCTCCATTTATTTTTAAATTTTTACTAATTGCAACTTTTTGTGTTTCGCCTAAATCAAAATGGTTTTTAGAGATATAAAATTTGTTGAAATCTTTTTTACACATGTTTAAATATTCACAATAAGTTCCATGAGCATTTTTTTCACAAGAACATGTCCACTTGTCAATATTTTCACTTACACATTTTCCATAAACACATTGGCCAAATTTTGAATCACAAGGATCCATCAAATTTAAATTATGGATAGATAGTTTTTCAACTGTATCGTTAATTTCTAAACGCTTTAATTTAAATTCAAATAATAGTCTACCTATTTTTATTTCACTATCTGCTGTCAAATTTTCATTAGTGAAATCATTTGGAATTTTTAAAGAAAAAGATCTATCATCTTCTTGTTCTTGGCTCAAATTAATTTGATCTATAAGTTTACGTTTTTCATTATCTTCAATAATATAAATTTTAAAAGTGCCATCTGAATGATTATTATTTAAAATGAAATTTAAATTCATGTTATTTGATAAAATGAAACCATTTGAAACTAAATAATAAATATTTATTATAGAATCTGGTTGGTTAACTAACTCAAGAAAAGTTTGATTTGTTTCCAAGTCTTTTTGAAAATTAAAATTATTTAAAATTGGTGTTGTATACCATTCTTCAGATGGATCAAATAAACCAGTTGACCAAGAATGAAGAAAATCATTAAATAATTCAGTTTTACGTTCTAACTTAATATTTGCTATTCCATTTGTTAACCTAGGAAATTGTCCTAACTGTGTGTTTAAGTTTATATTTGATACTAAATAAATATAATTATTTTTTATGAAATTATAATGAAAGCAATTTTTTAATTGAATCCAAGTTTTTAATGCAAAACTATTTTGATTAAAAGATACTTTATTAGAAGTATAATCAATATACTTGAAAAGTTTTTGATCTGAATTCTTAATTTCTGTTTTAGGTTTTGTGAATATTTCTAAAAAAATTAAATCTTCTTCATTATCATAAAAATAATCGTATAAAAGACAAAGAGAATATTTTTCATATTCAGGTGTTAAACTGTTAAAACTAAAAATCAATTCCATATAATTATTATTTAATTTTGATACAGCTAAACTTTCATATTTTTTTTCTACAACATCTGGAAAGTTTAGATTTGTCCAATAAGAATAATCAGTTAAACTTTTTAAAGAATTATTATCAATTTTAACTGAGTAATCATTAGTGTTTCTAGTAAAATTAAAATGTAAAAATTTATTTGATAAATCAAACTTAAAATATCTTGTTAATTTAGAAATAGCAACATAAATAGGTTCATCGTGATCATTTATATTTAAATCAATTTCAAAGTTTAAAAAATTATCTAAACTTGAATCCTGGCCATAGTTTTGTTCTAAGTAAATATCTTGCCATTCATTTAATTTCAATTGATATTCAATTATTTCTGCTTCTTTAATTTTACATGTGATGTTTTTTTGTTTTTCACTATCAATAAAAATACTAAAAGAGAAACCTTTCATAATAGGTTTATCTAATAGATTTAAATTTTTCAAAACAACTTCTTTTTTTAATATAATAGAAGTGTGTTTAGTCACAAAAAAATCAAAAACATTTTTAGTAAGTAATTGATTAGTAAAAAAGTTTTCTTTCATATCATGCCATTCCCATCCATCTATAGATAAAAAAATTAATTCAAATAATAATAAAAAAATTAAGATATACTTACATGTTTTTAATTGATCTTGAAATTTATTTTCCCACGTTTCATTTAATCTACCTGTTGCTTGACATTTTTGTAAGAAAATAAAAAAAACAAAAATAAATTTAAACATTTTGAATATTTGAACACTTAAAGACTATTTCTGGTTTTATTTTAAAACTAAGTTTTAAATTTTACTATTTATTTTTCAAACTAATAGTTAATTTTTTTCCATTAAATTACAATGCACAATACTATTTTTATCGCAACCTAAATTAAAATTTTTTAATTAAAAATAAACATTGTCAAAAAATCGAATATCTCAATTACAAAAATATCATTGAAAATACATTTAAAAAAGTAATTAATTAGTTGAAAACTTTTTTTTTGAAAATTTAAATAGAACTAGTTTGAAAAATGTTTTTAACTCAATAAAACTATATAAACAGAATTAAAGAGAAATTTTTTTATTAAACTGTAAATCATTATTGATAAAAGTAAACCTTTGAAATGAATTAAATATTAAATTCAGATAATTTTCTTTTTTAAATCAATTTATTTCTTAACTTACTACAATTAATAAAGATAAATAAGTTTGAATTAAACTAAGTTCGATTTATTTGTTATCAACTGATTTGAATTAATTTAATGAAAGAAAATGAAATTTATTTTTAAAGCTGTCACAACTAAAATTATTAATCAAATTATATTAAATGCCTTAATTCACCAATAATTAATTTAGTCAAAATTTAATCAAAAAAAACATTTGGATCAAAATCTTTCATAGTTGTTATTACTATTATTGAATACATCATTTAAAGTTGAAATAGGTAAATCAGTGTTTCTATATTTTTTTTTAATGCTAAAATAAAAATAATAATCAAATTTAGGACTAATTTTAAGAACTTATAATTACTTTTTTAAATATAAATATGCAGATAAAATTATCAATGTCATGACCAAACTCAAACAAACAATTATTGCAATGAGCATATTTTTAAGTACTCTTACTTTTTTATCTTCTAATGAACAACTTTCTCCTTGATACCCATCTTGACAGCTATTAATTTAATTAATAAAAGATTTTTTTTTATAACTTAATTAACTTACCTGCATCTTTCATAATGTTTCTCAAAAATAATACAAGTTCCATATAAACATTTCGAAGAATCTTGACATGCAGCTATTTTAAATATAAAAATAGTTAAAAACAAAGAAAAACAAAATTATAAACTACCTTCACAATGTGTTTGGTTTAAACTTTTGAAATTTTCTTTACATGTACATTTATAACTTCCAATTAAATTTTCACAAGTAGTAGATTCATGTTCACAATCATTACTCTCTTTTGATTCACATTCATTAATATCTTCACAAATACTTATTTTTAAGTCATTTTCATTATGGAAAATATGATTAGTTTGAAAACCTTCTTTACATTTACATTCATAAGAATTTAAATTTTTATTTTTTATGTTATGACATTCAGAATATGAGCCACAATTAATTGTATCTTTTAGTTTACACAAATTTTGTTCATTTGTTATTGAACTTTGAAAACTTAATATTAAAAGGTTAGGAGATAGTAAACAAATATCGGTATAATCGTTGAGTTTAAAATCAATCAAAAGCTTTTCATTTTTCTTATCTGTAAATCTTTTTATACATTTTTTTTTTATTCTTTCAATACTGAATTGTTTCGTCAAAATTGTTTCATCATTTTCATTGCTACTCGATATAACTATTTCAGCATCATAAATTGAATTTACACCTAATACTCCTGAATCAACTTCTGTAATATTTTCAATTGAAGTAATATCTAATTTAATGTTATTTTGATAAAAAATATTTTCAAAACTATTGTAAAATATTTTGCTCAATTCACTTTCAATAAAATGAGCAACTAAGTCATCATCATAATTTTTATTCAAATTCTCATAAACTGAATTAATTTTATCTAAGCATTGTAAATCATTTGGTAAACTTTCACAAATCTCAACATAATTATTTTTAGGAAACAAAATATTCTCGTAATCATTGTTTGCTTTGTTGAAAAATATTTTAAAGTTCATTTTGGCAGAATTTTTACTCAATTTACAAATTTTTGTTGTTTCATCTTCATAATATCCACTCCGACATTTACATGTTACATCATTTTTTTCTAAATCTAATACACATATATCTTTAGGAGGAGTTGTGCATTTTAAAGAACATTTAGTAACACAAACTCCTTCAGAGTTTTTTTCATAACCTTTTTTACATTCACATTTACTTATAAGCTCTTTTTTTCCATCAGAGTTTGTATTTATTGATGGAACACATGTACTTTTTAAAATTTGACATTCTAATTCTTCTTTTAAATCACAAAACTGTTTTATTTGGCATTGACCATAACTATTAGCTGTTGATATTAAATTATCACATAAACACTGAAATTTTTCTTTTTCTTCAGAATAACTACATCCTTTATTATCACAAAAACTTTTGAGCTCTGAAGATTCAGATTCGCAAAAGTTTTTATCACAATTTTCGCCTTCAAATCCATTTTTGCAATAACAAACATAATCTAATTCTTTTTCTGAAGATTTTAAAGCACAAATTTGATTAGAATTACATTTTTTACATTTTTCATCAGTTATTTTCAAAACATCCCCTAGTTTACAACTTTTATTATCTTCTTGCAATATATATCCTTCATAACATTTACAAGCAACTTTATTGTCTTTAATTTCATAAAACTGTTCACATCCTAACTTTTGTTTTATAAATGGATTATTTAGACTTATTTCTTCACATTTTTTTTCAGTTTTGAAAAATTTGTCTTTACAAACACAAACTGCTTGATCATGTCCTAAGTAAGACAAACAGTTTTCGTTCTCACTACATGGATTTTTATCTTTAGGACACAAATCGAATATAATTTTATCTTCATTTTCATAATAATTCTTTTTATTTTCGCATGAAACTTCATTTTCTTTTTCAACACATATTTGGTTTATTTTACAAATATGAGAAGAACATTTGTTTATCTCCACACAACTTTGTGTTTTTTTGTCCCAAAATTGATTTTCTAAACAAAGACATTCAAATTTATCATCAATAGGTAAACATTCTGCTTTAAAAGCTTCACAATGTTGTTTGCCATTTTTATCATCTTTATCTTTAACTATACATTTATTTTCAAACTGACAATTTTCACCAACATAATTTTCATTACATATACATAAAAATTCAGTTGATGATTGAGGTTTGCAAAAACCATCGTTTTTACAAAGGTTTTCTTGTAAACAAGGATCTGCAAAATGCAGATCAAAAAATTCTATCTTGGTTCCATCATTTTTATTTGTTTCAACTTCATAAACTTTAATTAATATTTTAAAAAGTTTTAAATTTTCATAAGGTTTTATAAATTCCTTTAAACTATAATTTATTTCTATAGCTTCAACAGACCCTAAATATTTATGAATTTTTTCATTTTCTTTATCGTCTAAATGATTGAATACTGTGATACTTAAATGAAATTTATTTAAGTTACTCTTGATTTTGAAATTTAAATCGTAGTTTATATTAAACTCTACTAATTCACTTAATAAGTTATATTCAGTTAAATCATTTTTAAAATCAACTTCAAGAGAAAACTTTTTATCATCAAAATTTAAAAAATCTTTTCTGTAAGGAAAATTAAACCATTGTTCAGATGCAATTTGACCATTAAGATTCCAAGCAGCTAAAAACGAATTTATTGTATTTCTAGGCTTTATTTCTTTCTTAAAATTTGCTATAGCAAACAAGTGTTCATTTTTATTTTCTTTAACAATTAATTTTAAAGATAAATCATTTGAAAATAGATCAGGTTTCTTGAAATGTTTTAAAAGGCAAAAGTCTTTAATTTCATACCACTCGCCTTTATCATTTACATCTGTATCAATTAAATCAAATAAATTTTTATTTTTAATGTTTTCAGAATCTGATAATTGTATAGTCATTGGATTTTTTAAACTTAAGTAATTAAAGTTAAAACAAAAATCTGAACTTGGTTCTATTTCTTTATAATTAATATTAGCTAAATTTAATTCAAAAGTTTGAGTTGTGTAATGATACTTTTTAATTTCATTATTAAAAAATGGAATGTTTTTGTTCAAAGTATGCTCAATTAATTGCTCTTCATTTAATTCTTTTGAATCAATTTTAACGGTAAAATAGTTTTTATCAAACAAGTGAATAGATATTTTTTTATTCTTTTCAGTATTTCCATTCTCATTTAATATTATTTCAAAATCATATAAGTTGATTATATCTATTTTTTTTTTATCATCCTTAACTGATAAAGATAAATGAAAACTTTTATCTTTAGCACAATTAGTCGACATACTAATTTTTTGCGTCAATATATTTCTATTTTTCGAACCACATAGTATAAGTTCATTATCAATTTCTTTTTCAGGTTTTACAAATATATGAGCTTGAAGACTAATAGGTACATTATCTCCTAAATTTTCTATTTCTTTAGAAAAAGCATCTGTAGATAATATTTCAAATTGACCAACATCATTAAATTCAAAGCTATGAAAAAATTTATTTTCAAAATTTGGGTGAGTACTTATATCACGTGTTTTCCAAAATTTTGAATCAATGCTTAAGTCTATACAAAATAAAAAGTATTAATAAAAAAAAGATTATTATCAAAAATTATACCATCAACAGATATATCATCTGTTTTTATTAAGCAAAATAAAATCGAAAATAAAAAATAAAATAAAACTTTTCTTGACATCATAATAAAAAAACTTTTAAAATTTGTTTCATAAACTTTAATTAAAATAAATAAATTATGAATTTCAAAGTTATTAATTTTTGATAAAAATTTTTTTCTGATAAATTTTTCAAGTATTTATTAATAAAAAAAAATTTACTCAGATTAAACACAATCAAAATAAAAAATATATTAAAACCTTTAATTAATTAAAAATTTAACTCTTGAGATTAAATTATTCTAAATAATAATTTACAAATTTATGTGAAAATTGATAAAAAAATTGATTAAAATGAAGTTACATTTTTTTGAGAACTTAAAGAATAAGAATCATCGTTAGTAATATTGGAGCTTGATCTTGAAACCCTATTTTTAATACCTTTATTATTATCTAAATCATTCATTGGAATTTCATACATTGTTTTTGTTAAATGTTTTTCATCTTCAGATTCAATTCTAAAATAAAAATAAAGTTTATTATTATCAACATTATTTTCAAAAAGCGTTCGAAAACAAATTAAAAAAGCCAAAATAATTAATTTTAATTAAATAAAATATTATGAAAGTTTAAGTGTTTTAAAAAAATAATTAAATTAAACTTACTTTTTAACATACAAAAAAGTTTTAACCATAATTATAATGATTAATAAAACAAGAACAATTGTAACAGTTGCTAAGTTTGTTCTCAAATCAACAACTTTTGAATCTAATTTATTACATGTTACTCCTTTATAACCATCAAAACAGCTAAATAAAAAAAATTAATTCCATGTAAAAAAAATAAAATAAACTTACTCGCAAATTTCAAAATTTTTTTCAAAAACTCTACAAACTCCATTTATACATTTTGTATCATTTATACAAACAGGTTCACAATAAGTATTGTTAATTTTTTTGAAATTGTCTTTACAATGACATCGATAGCTACCTGATATATTTTCACAAATTGTTGATAATGGATCACAATTATTTAAGTAAGAATCTTTACATTCATCAATATCTACGCAAAAATTAATATGTACGTTATTTTCTTGCATAGAATATTTTTTTTCATAACCTGCCGAACACATACATTCATAATCAGTAGATTTATCTTTTTTAAGAGAACAATAAGAATTTTTTTTACAATCAATCAAATTTTTATCGCAAAGATTTTCTTCCTTTATACTGAATTTACTATCAATAATATATATATATGGAATAATTAAACAGTTTTCATCTAGTATGTTATTTTTGTCATCTATAACTTTATGAACACAAACTTCTTTAAATGTTTCTAAAATATTTTCTGCTTTTTCTTTGATATCTAAATTGATAAGCAACTCTACTTCATAAATTGAATTTAAACCTTCATTCAAATAATCAATTTCTTCTTTGTTAATAATTTTTTCAACTCTTATTTTTTTAATTGATTCAAGTTGAATTAAATTAACAAAACTTTTCACAATCAAAGTTTCAATTTTATTTCTTAAGTCTTTCAATATATCAGAATCCAAAATTTTATTTTCTTCAATTCTTTCATAATTTAACTTTTTTACACAATCTTCTTTAAACGATAAGTTTTCACAATAATAATCACTATCACTGTATTGTTTGATATTATTTTGTAGGTTCAAATCAGTTGTTTTTAATTTCATTTGAAAAACAACTTGAAATAAATTTTGTCCAGCATAACATTTTTTTGTTAATTCATCAAAAACAAAACCATTTCTGCAATTATAAGTTTTTTTTTCTGTGATATAATCAAATTCACAAAAATCTTCATAAGGTTTTGTAAAATCTGGTTTTATATTACAAATATGTTCACATTTTCCTTCATTCATTATATACCCTTTTGGACAAACGCAAATTGGCTTTAATGGCCAGTCTATCATTTTAGCTACACAAATAGCATTCTTTTTGCTACAATTTTCAATATTTTGTTCATCACAAACGTTTTTTAGTTTGCATAAACCATTTTCATAATTTACTGCTGTGTCATCATTACATTTACATAAAAATTTTAAATTATCATTACTATCATGTTTTTTTTTACAAGCATTAAAGCCACAAATATGTTTAATTTCAATTTCTTTAGCTTCATCGCAATAATTTTTTTCACAATTTTGCCCAGACAAGCCTAACAAGCATTTACATTCGTAAGTTTTTTTAGCCCCATCTGTAATTAAAACACAAATTTGTTTTTTTTTATCGCAGTTAGGTTTGCATTTATCATCTAAATTGTTTTTACAAGTAACACCATCTTCATCTAATTCGTAACCTGCAAAACAACTACATTTTACGTTTCCCTCAACAAAATCATACTTTTGAGAACATTTATATAACTGTTTTATAAAAGGATTATTTTCTTTTTTTTCTTTTGAACAACCTTCATCAGTTTTTAAATTTTCAATAGGACAAAAACATCTATTTTCTGTTTCTCCAACAACAGATAAACATTTTTCGTTTTCACCACACTTTTTTTTTTTTAATTCATTATTACATAAATCAAATTTACATTCTTGATATGGTTTTTCTCTATAAAAATTATCTATACAAACACATATTGGTCCATTGTCTGTTTCAACACATTTTTCATTTTTTTTGCAAAATTTAAAAAAACACTGCTCAATTTTTTGACAGTCCTTAATAAATTTATTCCATACATAATCTTTATTACATTTACATGAAAAACTATCATTTATTGGTATGCAATCCTCACCATTATGTTCTTTACAATAAGTTAGTCCTGTTCTTTTATTTTCATCTTCTTCTAAACATTTGTTTTTATACTCACAATTTTTACCTACAAAATTTTTTGAACATTGACATTTATATTGGTTTGCAGATGTTGTTAAACATTTCCCATTTTTATTACAGATATTTTCATCAAAACATGGATCTGAAGAATATAAATTAGTTATTTCAACAAATTGCTTTTTTTCGTAATTATTAGTTGGATTTTGTATGAATGTTAATTTAATTTTTCCAATATTATCTTTTAATAAGAATACCACGCTAGGTGAAAACTTGAATGTTTTTGTGACTTTTCCCTTTTTAATTAAACTATTTGCTAAAGGAAAAGTAGTCATTTGATAATCTAAAATTTGTAAAATAAGTGTTAATTCATCAAAACTTGAATCAATATCAAAAACTAAATTTGCATTTTCTTCAATAATAAACCAATTACTTGTTATGAAAAAACGTTTTTGATCAACAAAAGGTAGTCTTTCAAATCTTAGTACTAAAGAAGTATCTATTATTTTCTTGTTTATATTTTCAGTAAATATGAACCATTCATTCAATGCATAATTACCATCATTTTTCCAGTTTGTTAAATAATTTTTTTTTAGAAAAAAATCTGATTTTACCTTTTCATATTTTATATCACTAATTGCAACAAATCCTAAATTTTTTGAATTATCATCAAAATTAGTTTCAAATTTGAACTTATAATTATTTTCAATACTTTCAGAGTCAAATAATAAGTCCCGTAAACAAATTTTATAGTTTAACCATTCAAAACTATTAACATTATTTTTTATAATTTCAGTATTAGATAAATCTGTTAATAACAAATAATTTGTATTTAACTTGTTCATAAATTTTAATTTAATTGATGAAAATCGTCTTATATAATAATAGAAATTTAAACAAATATCTTTTTGCAAATCAGGTGTAATATTTTTAATTTTCCATGTAAATGTATTTGAATTTTGTGTTGAATAATAATATTTACTAATATTCTCATTAAATTCAGGTATAAATGAATATTCTTTTAATTTTTTTTTTGTTATTTCTTTGTCGATATAAACTTTAAAAACATCATTAGATAAATAAAATATTATTTCTTCTTCCTTGATAACCTTAAATTTAATTTTAAAATAAAAGTTTTTTATATAAACTTTTTTTATTGAACTTTTAGAATCAATAATAGTTTGATGTCTAGGTATTTTTAAAAACTTTTTATCATCAGAAAATTTTTTATTAATAGGTAACTTTTCATCTTCTAATTTATCTATAGAATTTTCAAAAATTTTTAATTCAAAATTAAATTCTTTGTTTATCTGAAAATTTTTTTTATAATTAATCCAAACATTTTTACTAAACAAGAATTCTTCATTTATTATCTTATTTAAAAATTTAGCTTTTTCATTTTCAATAGGTTGCTGATTGAAAAAGTAAAAATCTAAATTTAATTCTAAATCTGTTAAGTCTTGAGCTATTTCTTCGTTATAAATAATTTTTAATTCATTTTCAAAATCAAATTCAAAAAACTCATGAGTATTTGTATTTAAATTATTTTCAAACCAACCATTATCAAATTCATGCACAACTATTAAGCCACTTTTTTCATCCAAATTGATACTTTGAAATTGTCTAAAAAATAAAAAAACAAAAAAAAACTTAAATAAAAACATAACTTTAATGATAAGGAAAATATTTTTTGATAATTAGTATTTAATACAAAAGCAAAAATTTGTCTGAATAATCTTTTAAGTTTTATCTAAAAATTAATTTTATTTATAGATGAAACACACTATTTGAAATTAGCTCATAATAATTGTACTTGATCAATAAAGTATTAATTATTATTTATGATTGAGTTATATTTAAAGCTTTATTAGATTCTTTATCACAAATTATATTCTAACGAAAAGATTTTTAAAAATAAAATTTTAATGAGATTAATTAATAATTTATAAATTTTATTGATAATTCAGAGTACTTTCAAATTGTTTCTTTAAACATACTAGAAGATATTATTTATAATTTAAAAATAATTTAGGTTTAATAATTAATTTTTTTTATTTTAAGCATAATTTGCGTTTGTTTGATTTTCATTTGCGTTACTATCATTTATTGTTTCATAAGAAGATCTTGCATTGTTATTATTTGACAATTCACTAATAGGATTAATTATTGGAAATGGTTCATCACTTCTAGTATTATAATAAGTAATAATAAGAAAAGATGATAATGGTCTTAAAAGCATGTTCAAAAAATACAACCTAAAAAAAAAAAATTAGTCAACAATGTAAAAAAAAAAGGTACAAACTTACAAAATTATCAAGCTACTAGAAGTATTATTGATGTAAAGACTAATAGAAATTGCGTCAAATAAGAAAGCACAAACATTTACTCCTAATGCAAAAAACAATGGTTCTTCTGATTGAGAATGAGCTGACCAAATTATGAAAATTAAAAATACTGGATTATAAATATCAGATAAAGTTGAAATGATATGGTGTCTAAAACTAATTTTTTTTTAGATTTTTATATAATTTAATAAATAAATTTTAGTTACCAAATCATAAGAAAAAAATGAACAAAAAAAATTAATCTTAAACCAGATTTAGGTGATGAAAATAATTGATTCATTTTCACTGTTCAATAAATTTAACTTAATTAAATAGCTGTAAAAATTTGATAGGTTTTAGACAATGATTTCAATAATTATTTGAAAACCAATTAAACTATTTTATAACTTCAAAACTAAAAAAATTTTTAGAATTCAACTTAACATTTGTTTATCTTAATTATGCTTTTAACAGATTAAAATTGCGAATTTTATTGTAAAAATAACAAAAGAACTATTTACACATTATATAGTAATTTTTTTTAATTTTTAATTAAGATTTTAATTTAAAATAAAGATATTCATTGTTGCCTACATTTATCTTTATTTTTTTCTTTAGATTTTAATTTTTTTTGATTATTAGCAGGTGTGGTTCTTTTTTGACCTTGAACAGGCATATAATTGTTATTATTATTAACTAATATTGTATTTTTTTGTGAAAAATTAACTTGTTGATTAATATCTTCTTCATTTGAATTTGTACCTAATTTATTGTCATTTTGTTCTACACAATCATAAAAATTTAGAGTGTTTGAATCTTTTAACGAACACGGAGATACACGAGCTAGTTGAGCAAAATGTAGACCATTTTGTTCAATTAAAAGTTTTTCAGCACTGTCTAAATTATCATCATTTTGAGTACTTAGTTTAGATTTTCTATTATAAGTAGGATCAATATCCATTGCAATATTATGAAAAGTATTAGGTATTGGAGGCAATGCGCGATTTACAAAACTAAGAATACAAACATTATTTTGATTACTTAACTGTTTTGTACTTAAAGTATATTGATTATTTTCTTCTATGGTCGATGAATTATTATTTGAAGGATTGTAATGTAAATTCAAAGACTCTGGTTTGTTATTAAGTTGGTCGTTATTCAAAACATTATCTTCAAAATTTTGTAAATCAAACTTGTTGTAAACAGGAAGGCTTTCTTTTTTATTAAAACAATTAGGTTGATTATCATTTTGAAAATCTGTTATTGAATTAAAACCAGAACTTTTATTAGAATTTAACGTATTTATTTCATTGTTATTTTGAAATTCATGAGGAGGTTCATCATAAAAAGATTGATCAGAATATTTATTTTTAATCAAATCATTGTTTGTGTCAGAATAATTGTACTGATTGGGTAATCTGTATAAACGATCATCAGGTATATAATATTCTGGTTGATCAGCTTCATTATTTTTTGTTTGCTTTAGTTTTTGTTTTTGTAAACGTTTTTCTTTCAAACGTCTAAGCTTTATTTTTTCTTCTTCATAGATCATTTTAGCAATTTCATAATCTTGGTTTTCAATTAATTGTTGTTTATCTTTGGCTAAACTGTTTTTTTTTTGATTTTCATAAATTTGTAGAAAACGTGCTAATTCTTCATCTTGTTCTGTTATAAAATTAGCCAATTGATCAGAATTTAAATCTTCTGGAGGTTTTCTACAAAAATCACTTAAATCTAATTCATCTAAATCATCATTAATTGTACTTGTAACGTCTAAATTATTATCTAAATAATATTGAAATCTTTCTCTTTTTATTTTTTCAATTTGAGCTTTCTCTCTCGCTAATTTTCTTCTTTGTAATCTTCTTTTTTCTTTTTCAGCTAATTCTTTTGCTAATTTTTCATCTTCATCAACAATTCTTTGCATTTCCATCATTTGTTTTTGTTCTTCTTGAATTAAATTAAATTGCATTTCTTTAGCTATTTGCTCATCTAATTGAGCTTGTTTTTGTTTACGAATTTGCTGATAATATTGTTGTTGAAGTTTTTCAGTTTGATGAATATTTTTTGCTTGAATCAAATCTGATCTAACAGTTTGATTTCTCATTTTATTTTGATTTAAATGAGAATTGATTTCTTCATTTTGTAATTTATAGGCTAAATTTCCATCTTCATGTACTAACCATTGTTTACAAACTTGTTCAACTTTACCTTCTGGTATTTCTATTTCCTCAGTAGATAACTTTTGTAATGGATTGATTTGAAGAGCCATTATCAAAGCTTATTATACTTGAAATAAATCTATTTTTGAATGAATAAACTTAAAAAAAAAATTTTTCTTTTTAGAAAATACTTGATAAAAGTTTTTAGTTAAAAAAAACCTTTCAATTCATTTAAATAATCATAAATTTAAAGAAAAATTAATTAATCTAATACTTTACTAAGAAATTTTGTTTTTTAAAAATTCAAAATAAAAAAAAAAGATTTTTATCTACAACTGTTGCTTTTTCACTTTAAACCAGAATTATAAAGTTATTCCCTCTACTTTTTGTTACTTTTTTTTATAAAACTTATACTCTACTTGCTTAGATAGAGGAAAAAGAATAAGTTTTTTCTTAATGCTTGAGTAACTCAAATACAAATAAGCCTTCATCACTTGAATTCTAGAACTTTAGAATGTTATTATACTCTTTATAACATATTTTTAATTCTGTTAACTTTTCTTTTAATTTCCTTAAATTCATTCATTCTTAAATAAATTTATTTTATTTTAAAATTTTTCTAAACTTAAATTATATTTTCTGATTTAAGATTATTTTTTCTGAATTAATTCATGAAATTCTTTTATTTTTTTGTATATAAACTTGATACTTGTATATTCTTTTTAATAAGTTTTAAGGCTGTTGACGGTTGATATAGAAACTAAACATTTTTTCTTTTTTGGTATTAGGGGACCGTATTTAATAAAAAATTACTCATTAAAAATGTAAATAAATACATTTTAGACCAATTTTTAACTTAATTCTTAGTTTAATTTTTTTTTGAAAATTAAATTTTTTTGCAATTAATATCTTATTAAGTTATTTTTTAATTAGAAACACATTTCCTTATTTAGTTTTGAAGAATTTTTATTAATTTTTTTTAATGGCAGAAGATCGTGAAATCTTGAAAGAAATATGGTCAGGGCAAATACCATGTCAATTTACTCTTTCTCAAGTAGAAGTCGTAACAATGCAACAGCCTGATCCATTTTGGGTAAATTTTTTCAAGATTAAGTAATTTTATTCATTAAATATTTTTATTATAGCTTATGGTGCCTCGAATTTCTTATTTTCCTTTAGTTATTGATAAAGTTATAAAACATTTTTCAAGGTTTGTAACAGAATTAAAAAACAACGGATTAGAACTGTGGCTTGATTTTGAAGGACAACCTTTGAAATGGTAAATTTGAAACAAAAAAATATTTTGAATTTATTAATAATTAATTTTTAAAGGCATTATCCGATTGGGTTATTATATGACTTGAATATACAAGAAGTTTCATTACCTTGGAATTTAACAGTTCATTTTGAAGTATGTATAATATAAAAAAATTTCAAAATAATTTAATTCAATTTTTCTTTATTAAGAATTTTCCAGAGGAAGAAATAGTAAGACTAAATACAAGGTCTTTAATTGAAGCAAATTTTATGGCAACAATAAAAGAAGCAGATTATTTAAAACACAAAAGTCAAGTAATAAATGGTATGCAAAAAAAAGAACATAACCAGCTATGGTTAGGTTTGCAAAACGATAAATTTGATCAATTTTGGGCTATCAATAAGAAATTAATGGAATCAGAAAATGAATCATTTAAAAATATACCAATTAAGTTTTACAAACCAGATTCAACATTATATCAACGTTTAATAAAACCATTAAAAGAAGATGGAGATGTTATGACTTTTAATGATGTAATTAATTTAGTATTCCCAGAATGTTACGAAGAAAATCAATTAACTTATAAATTTATAACTCATGGACTAGAGCCTCCATTAGAAACACCAATACATTGGTTAAGTAAACACTTAAGCTATCCTGATAATTTTTTACATGTAGTAATGATCAAAAAATAATTTATTTACAAATTTAATTCATTTTTTTTTTCATTTATTCATATAGATATTTTATTTTTTAAAATGCTAATTTGTTTATAATTTATAATTTTGAAGTTTATATTTATTTTACATTTTAACAAAATCATTTTGATTTTTTTTTAAAAATAATTCACTTTAATATGTCGTAATTAAAATAAAAACTAAAAATCATTACAATAAAACTAGTTACTAAATAGACTTGTCGTTGTTTAAAAAAGATAGTCATAAAGAAATAATTTACGATGAGATTAAGATGAGCTTTTAGTTTAATAATCAATTTTAATTTATTTAATTAAAATTTTCAAAAAACATTATTTAATGATAGAAAATTATATTAATCCTTTCAATGTAAAATGGCTAAATTTAAAACAAAATAAAAATTATTTCAATAAAAAGAATACTAAATTCATGATGCTGGCAATGATTAAAAAATGAGAAATAATGAAGATTAAAGTTGTAAATGAATTTTAGTCATAGACTATTTTGAAAAAATAGCTAACCATTTATTCATTTAAAATAAAAATCATTTTAAACTTAGTAAAAAAAACTTGAATAAATGAGTTTCTTGAAAATTAGTTTTTATGACTTATGATGAAAATTAACAAATAAACATAAACTCTAAAGTTTTAATAAATTATTTAAAATGAAATTGAAAACTTATTTTCATTTTTGATTCAAAAAATAAGAATGTTTTTAAAACTAAATGAGATGATATATAAACCCTAGACATTAAATTTTTTTTTAGCTCTTCTTCTAGCTAAATCAGAATTTGATACTGAATCTAACTGTACAACAATTTTAGGAGCATTAATTGCATTAAAAACACGACCCATATTTTCTTTGATTAATTTTAATGAAGTTTTACTACTGACAGTTAAATTGACTGTTGGTAAATGATTTCTTAAAGTTATGAATGGATCTTTTAATATATCTCTTGCTTTGTACCTTTGTTTGGGGTCTAAACAAAGCATTTTTTTAGTTAAAGATTTTGCAGCATCAGAAACTAAAGACCAATTTCCTACATTCATATCTATTTTAAATTCTCCTATTTTTTTTAAAATATTGTTTGGCGAATCGGTTGGATTACTAACAAATGGTGGATATCCACATAACATTGTATACAATAAAACACCTAAACTCCATATATCACAAGCTTCATCATAACCTTGTTTTTTTAAAACTTCCGGGGCAACAAAATTTGCTGTATAGCATGGTGTCATTAATAATCCATTACCAGCTCTCATTTGTTTAGCAAATCCAAAATCACAAATCCTTATAGAGTTTGGATTTCCAGAATCATCTGCATACATTATATTTGAAGGTTTAAGATCTCGATGAACAACACCATTTTCATGAAGATATTTTATAACTCTTGCAACTACTTCTAAAACTTCACTAGCTTCTTTTTCACAAAAAAACTTTTTTTCTAAAATTCTGTCCAAAAGTTCTCCTCCTTCAAGATAATCAAGAAATAAATAAACATGTTCGTCGCTTTCATAAAAATTATGCAAAGTTACAATGTTCGGATGCTGACTAAATCTTAACATTATTTCTACTTCTTCTGAACAATCACGTTTAAATTTGTCAATTTTTTTCGCAGCATACTTTTTTTTAGTTTCTTTATGTACACAACCATAACAAGTTGAGAAAGAACCTTGACCAATAACTTGAAGAAAATCAAATTCGTTTATTGATTTGATTCCTGATATTTTATTAAAAACTTCATTTTGCTTTAATTTAGAAATTAAAGAGTTAGAATTTTTTATAGCTGTTAATCTACTAGTTGATGAATTTTCATTAGTATTATTATTTATATTATTTACATTTGATTTAGAATCTTTGTTGCTTGCAGCATCATTTACTAATAAAGGAGAAATAAAGCTAAAACCACGGAATAATTCATAAGAATTGGCACTTGGTGGCACACCTGGTGAATCTTCTGCTGGTCTGTTTAAGAATTCATTATCAACAGAAGTAAAATCAATGTTTGCTATAGCAGGTTTATAAGGAGGTGTGATTTGTTTTAATAACAATTTTTCAAAATCTATACTTTTAAAAAAAGGATGATTTTTAATTTCTTTACCCCCTAAAGGTCCAGATCCTAATCTGTTTGCAGGATTTCTTTTGAACAAGCATCTTAGTAAATCTTGAGCATTTAAACTTAAATATGGAGGCATAGACAATTTTTTTTTAATAATTTCTTGCAATGTTTCTTTTCGGTTTAAAGCTTGAAAAGGTAAAACACCTGTTAACATTTCATACATTAATACTCCAAAACTCCACCAGTCAACAGCATTAGTATGACCTTTTCTTGTTATTATTTCTGGAGCCATATATTCTACAGTACCACAGAATGAATAAGTTTTTTTATCCTGCAAGGATTCTTTGGATAAACCAAAATCGGTTAAACTTATATGACCATCTGCATCTAAAAGAATACTAAAAAAAAAATTAATTAAAACCAAAAACTATAGAAACTTACTTTTCAGGTTTCAAATCTCTGTAAATTATTCCTAAAGAATGCAAATGATCTAAAGCTAAAGCTAATTCAGCTAAATAAAACTTGACATCTTCTTCTGTAAACATTATCTATAAAAAAAATTGAAAAATTGAAACAAAAAAAAAAACAATAGAATTAACTTACTTCCTTATTTAGTCTAGTAAATAAATCTCCTCCTTTAAGATAATCTAGTACTAAATATAATTTCCCTTCGGTTTGAAAAGCTGAAAATTTTATTTAAATTAGGAAAAAAAAAAAATGAATATTTTGCTTACCGTAATTTAATTTAACAATAAATGGATGATTAACTTCAGCAAGTATATCACGTTCTAATTTACTTCGTACTCGATCCAAAACTAAAATTAATTAAGTTTATTTAAAAAAATTATTTAGCTAAGAAAAAATAAATTACCTTTTAAAGTTGCTTTACGTAAAACTTTCATAGCATATAAAGTTCCTGAATCTGGTCCATGAATTTTTTTAACTAAAAATACTCTTCCAAATGAACCTTCTCCTAAAATTTGGATTAAGGAAAATTGAGTAGGATGGCCTACTGGATGACCAGCTTTTGTAATATTAGTCAATTCAATTTCACGCTCACAACATATTGAATCTACATCATCTACCTGCATATCACAACTCTTTTTATTGAGTAATAAAAATTTGCAATCAATAAAACTTTTATAATCAAAGTTATAAATAAGGAAAAAAAGTTTTTTTAAAAAATAAACTAAGATCATTTTTAAAAGAATAGAAAACTAAAAAAAATTAATTTAAATGGTTTTCATTAAAAATAAATTTTAAATTTAATATCTAAACTTTTGTTTTGAATTTAAGCTTTATCAGCTAATTTTTTTTGAAAACTCTCGCAGCTTATTGAAAGATGGTTTTTTTTAGATATTAGTTTGATCGAAATGCGCTTTAGACTAGTTCATTCTCCTTTCAAGATTGTGTTGTTTACTTATTTAAAATTATAATTAAATTATTCATAAAAGGTACGAAACTTTTATTATAAAAAGGTTTTTATGTTAAAAGTAAATTAAAATTATCTTATTCATAAATATATAAGCTAATTATGAAAATTAAAATTTTTTTAGCAAAATTTTTTTTTTAGCAATTTACTTCTAAAATGTTTTCACACTTTCAATTTAAAATAATAACAAATACTTAATCAAAAACTAAATTTAAAAACTTACTTGATTAAGTTCTTCATCAGTGTTCAACTCATCAGAACCCGACGTAGAAAGCACCTGTTTTAAAGATTAAAACAAAATATTTAGTTTTCAAAATTAAAGGTGTCAAAAATTGAACAAAAATTTAAACACAAAATTAAAATCAAACTTAAAGTAAATAAAAAATAGAAAAACTATTTTAATGAAAAAAAATTTTTTTACTTTACTTAAGAAATTTTTAATTCTATAAGTTCCAATTGAACACATTGTTTTTAATTAAAGTCAATTTATATAAATACTTAATCAAGAAATAATATTTTTTTGTGAAAATCTTTTAACATAAATTTTTGATGTCGTATTTTCTTAACATAATGAAACAGGTGATTTAACTAATTGATTGTTAATTTAGTTTTTAATTTAAAATTATAAGCTATTAAAACAACATTTTAAAAAATCAAATCGATAACTCAAGGTTTGAATTTTAGCTGCAAATAGAAACACTTAGCTAAAAACTAGAAAATTAATTATGAAAACACTGATCAACTATTAGGAAAAATGAAAAACATTTAAAAATAAACTAAAAATTAATTTCTTAATAAACTAAAAAATTATTTTTAACCAAAATTAGTTTAAGGTAAAAAAAAATTTTCAATCATCAAAAAAGGCTCTTTATAAAATGTTATAAATTAATAAAACTTTTGTTTCATTAAATTATTCAAATTTTTAATAGTTATAGTCGTCAAAAAATGGCTTTGACAAAAAATTCTATTACAAAACAAAATGAAATTTCTTAGGATGATACTAATTGTTGAGCTTATATTAAGTTAATAAAAAAATAATTCTAAAACCAAAAAGATGTAATTAAAATTGAAGTTTTTAAAATTTTTCTAGATTATAAAAACTCAATTTCTTTTAAACAATAAAATTAATTTTTTGCAATAAATTTTATAATAAGAACTTCCTATCTGACTATTTTACTCTAAGAATTAATTGAGTATGTATTTGTATTTTTTATTAAGTAAAAAAATAAAAAAATTTTATTGAAAGCTTTGATAACCTTTAAATTCAATTGTTTATTTTAACTATTTCATTGTAAATTTTATTTTTTATGAATTAACTAAGATAAATTCAATAAAGATAAAAAAGTAAAACTTTTTAAGTTTTAAGAAAATTAGAAGTTTTAGAAAAAAAACTCTTATAAAGTTTAGTAAAAATTATATATATAAAAATTAGAGTAAAAAAAAATATAATTTACCTGTAAACTACTAATTGTTGTTGCTAGATTAGCATTTGCATCAGGTGTTTCTTTTTGCCAAGGAACATTTATGTTTGCTAATGGCATTTCAATAGTATTTGCTAGTGGCATTTTTATACATAAAATCAAAAAAAAAATGTTTTTCAAATTTTTTTTTTAATTTTGATGAATAATCAATGATTCAATAAAAACTAAACCCACACTTGACTTTTTTCAATAAATTTTAAAAAGTAGGCGACTTATATTTTGATATTTTCCATTAAAAATCTGTCATAAAACAAAAAAATTTTATTAAGATACTTTACAAAAATAATTTATCCTTATAACTGATAAAATTATATAAAAATGTAACAGAATTAAAAAAATTTCGAAATAAAAAGATTTCAACAAAAAAAAACCTAGCTTTAGTAAATTCAATGTCAATTTAAAAATCTGAAATTGCGCTACAATTTCAATTCCGTAAAGAAAATGTTTTAAAATTAAGCATTGAAAGTATTTTCATATTAAATAAATTAAATTTATCATCAGCTAAAAAAAAGTATAAATCATCTGACAAGTAAAAATTAGAAAATATCGGATTTCCGTTATTTTTTATAAAAACTCAATTTAAAAAAAAGTGAAAACAAATTTAAAAAAATATTTTCAAGTATAATAAACATAGTTACAAATTCGGTTGAAAATGATAGGTAATAACAAGTAAAATAATAAAAACAGTTAAAAAGATGTCAATAGTTTAAAATCAAACACAATAAAAAACAAATAGAATAGAAAAGATTTATTTTTAGAAAAAAAAATTAAACCATTTTTTTCTAAATTTTTTCTTTTTCTATTTAAACTTATTTAGAAATAAACTTTCAATATAAAAACTACTTTCAAAGTTATAAGCGGGTAATGATAAAAGTTTTGATTTTAATTTTGTAGAAATCGAAATAAAAAAGTTTTTTAAATTAATTTAGACTAAATATGTTTAAAAAAATTTATATTTAAAAAATCAAAAGACTATTAAAAATTGTTGTTAAATTTAACAAAAAAAAAAGCTAAAATACACATACCACAAGCGATAATTTTAATTCACAAAATAGAAAAAAAACTACTTGTTAGCAGAAAGGCAAAAACTAAAATAAATTTAAGAGAAAGATTTTTGTTTTGGGGACTATTCATTAATAAATAAAAACTGAGTTTGCGTGACAAGCAACAAGCTCTTAAAAGTTTATAAAATAGCTTCTTGATTTAGAAAAACTGATTAAATTGAAAGAACAAAAAAGTGTAAGGAAAATCCTAAAATTTTTTTTATTATAAGGTAAATTCTTGCAAAAAACGGTGCATGGTTTCATTATTCGCACTGTAAAAATGAACGCTTTCTTCTCAATGGCAATTTATGAAAAAAAAACTTTTTTTTATTAAGTAGTTCTAAGTAAAAAAAAACAGGTAAAAGTAAAAATAATAATTACAAACAAGTATAAATTCACTAGCTTAACAATAAGAATATTAAAGTTTATGGAGTAAGAAAATTTTTTTTTTTCAATAGTAAAACTGTAAATAAGGTAATAGGTAAACATGCTATTTGACTATAAGGGTATGAAAAATTTTATTCAAAAATGTACGAGATCGAAAGCTGTTGACCAGCTGAAACATAAAAAGTTATACATAGAAATTTTTTAAAAAATGCCTTATGGTTATTTTAAAAATTCTTTTGTATAATTTAGCAGGAAACTTCTTTTTACTAACCGGAAAATGTCTAAAACTATTAAAATTAATATGTTTTTATGTTTTGAATGTTTTTTCAAAACATAAAATCAAAAGATAAAAAAAGAGAGTTTTTCATAAAAATTATTTGCATTTTCAATTTTAATTAATTAAATTCACCAATTTTTTAAATTAAATTAATTAAAATCAGACAAATTTAATAGAATTCGAAAAAAGAAGCTTAAAAAACAAAAGTTTAAATAGAAAAAAACTAAAAAAATAACTGAAAAATTTTATTGTGAAACAGAAATTATTTTTATAAAAAGAATTTCTATCAAATAAATATCCTCATACTAAACCTTAAAATGATTTAAAGTTGAATTTATTAAAAGAATTTGTTTTGAATAATAAAATTCAATAATGAAAGTTTTATCTGTAGAAAACGAGGTTAAAATAAAGTTTTTTATGATAATTTTTTTATAGATTTTAAATTAAAAAATTTATTATTTATGAGTTGATTAGTTTTCACAATGAAAAGTTTCGACAACAAGTTAATTTTTTATATGAAAATTAAAGTCTATAAGATAAAAAAATATTTTTAGTAAGCAATTTAAAAAGTAGATTTGAAAAGAAGTATTTTAAAAAGTAGTATTTTGAAAAGTAGTATTAAAGAATTAAAATTGTTTTTTAGAAAAAAAGAATTAAACAGAGCTACGAAACTTGTGAAAAAAAATTAATTATAACTAAATAAAATCAAAAAAGAATCGAAATACAAAGGTTAAACTCTTTATAAATGTTAAATGTTTAACTTTAGGCTTCCGTTGTTTATTTTTAGTAAATACTATGTATAGTCAATTTATGTACTAAAAAGATGACAGCGGATGTTGTTAAAATCAATTTAAAATTTTTTTCTCTATAAATTTTTATAAATTAAATTACACTGATTTAATAAGTTTCATAAAAATTTCAGGTATTTTAAAGTTTTATTCACAAAAATAAATTTTTAAATAAACAACATTAACAAGAATTATTTGTTCGTCAAATAAATATTTCTAGTAATTTGAACAAATCTAGTTAATTTTTATGATTGAATGTATTTCATGTACAATTAAATAAAGATTTATTTATATACAGAACAAAAATTTACAGATTGTCAAATGAAAATAACAAAAAAAGTTTACAAATATAAAATTTACCTAAAAATAAAGCTTGAATCTCAATAGATAAAAGTGTTTATTGAATTTTGCAATTAGATGATGTCTCAGCAATGGAATGTCTTTTAACAAGATTATTTTTTAAACTTGGTTGATCACTATGATTAAATGAATTGGCACGATTAATAAAACCATTTTTGTTTATTTTTTTTTCGCATTTTTCTTTTAAATTATCATTTACACAATTGTTTTGATAATTGTTTTCTTTTTGGTTCATTAAATTTGAATTTTCAATATTTTCTTCATGCTTATGAATCATGGCAACAGCACCAGGAGGAACAATTCCTGATTTATTTGGTGTTTTAGTTCCTTTTAAACTTTTAAAAAAATCAAAATTATTATGATTATTCTGATTATAATAATTAGTTGAATTTTGGCTATAATTGTTTGTTGAATTTGAATAAACTTGATTTTTAACACTATTAGTACTAACACTTGTCAAACTATCTGAGCTTATACTAAGATCTAGATTTTTAACTAAAGATTTTGGTTTATCTATTTTTAAATCACTAGTTTCTATATCTGAATTTAGAGAACTGTCATCGTTTAAAGTTAAACTAGACAAAACATTGCTATGAGAATCAATTGAATTTTGCAGCATTAATGTTGAGCTAGTTGATTGAGTTCTTTTTCTATTTGTAGTTAAAGAATTTTTATTTTGATTTAAATTATGTTGACTCAAATGCAATATTTGATTATGAGTGTGCAAATGAAGATTTGTATCTCCTTGAGCTGTAGAATTTACACTTGAATGAGAAATCATATATTTTGAATTATAGGGACACACAATATTTGGGCTCACTTTATTTGCTTTGTAACTTGTTTTAGATAATTCGGATGGTTCGATTGCATTTAAAAAACGATTTAAATCTTTTACTAAATTAGATTCACCTTTTTCTATTGCTTTATTGAGTAAAGTAATAGCAAACTGTTTAGAAACATTTTTTTTTTCTAAATTATGTAATACAATTATATATGAGGCAGCTGTTAAAAGCTTATCATCATTCAAACACTGCTGAAAAAGATCTTTTGGATTACCAACAATTGAAAACAAATGAGGCCATAAAGCTAACTCTGTTTTACGAGCACAATGAACAACAGTTTCTAAAAAAACCGGGAATTCTCTGATAAACTGTATAACTCTAGGTAACAATGGGTCTGGAATCGCTTGAGAAGAAGTAGCTTCTTCTTCTAAAACTCCATGTAACAATAACTCTAAACTATGAGGAAAATAAGGTAAAGAAGAACAGCTATTAGCAATTTCCCAAGCATGAATGCCTAAACTAAAAAAGAAAAAAAACTTTAATTTGTGAACTTAAAAAAAGATAAAAAAACTTACTTCCTTCTTAAAAGTTCTCTTAATATATGATGTAAATAAACTTGACTAGTCTTAGATACAATATTGAATGGTTTATCAGAAATTTGATTTTTACCACAAGTAATTGTATCATTTTCAGCTCCTAAAACTAAAGCATCTCTAAACAACACAGCTATAAAAATAATTATTATAATTTGAGTTTCATTATTTTTTTTAAATATTTACCTAAAGGATATATATGAGTACTTATTGGTAACATTATTCTTTTGGCTATAAAAGATTTTGATTGAGAATAAGTTTTATCATTTGATAAAAGAGGTAACCATACTCCCATTCCGTTCATACCACATGCTAACCATAAAGCATTACTTAAATGAGGTCTTTTTTCTTTTTCATTAGCTTCATTTGAATTATTATTTACCCAAACATTTTCAACACCAGAAGCTAAAACTGAGACAACTTTATAAACAAGAGCTGTTTTAGATTTATTTTGAGATGTACTTGAATTAAAATTTACAGAAAAAATTCCTTGAAAACCTGAATTTGTATCATTTTCTGTAGAGCTGTGAATATTTTTCTTGTTCAAATTGGCAGTTTTATTAAAATCAATTTCTAATAAAAATAATCTTCCACAAACATTCATTAAAATAAGGTCAGTAAATGAAGTGTCATTTTGTTGTTTTGCAACACTGTCAAAATGTAATGAAGATAACAAAATAGAAGTTACACATTCAGGAGGTACAATAACATTACTAATAAATATTTGATGAATCAAATTTAAATGAAAAGATGAAATATTTACTTTTGAGTTTGTTCTATTTAATTTAGCACTTGAAGAAATTTGTTTTTGAACAAAATTAGGATTATTAATTGAAGAATTTGAGGCACTATAAATTGAATCATTTTTTTTCAACTCAGAAAATTCATATAAATGAAAAGTACTATCTAATAAAAAAACTAAAAGATGATTTTTGTTAATTGACATTAAAAGTATATCACAAGGCACTTTTAAAATTTTTGCATTTTGATTATCTAATTTTAATTGTAAAGAATAAACTCTAATTTCAAAACAACACTCATTTAAATTAAAACAACCTAAAACGACCATATCTTTATACCAAATCAATCCGCCACAAACTTCAAAATCTTTTTCTTGACTTTCATTACCAAATAATTTCCATTTTCTACTTATGGTAGAATATAAAGCAAAGCCATTCTTACCAGCAATTGCAATATACTGGCCACTTTGATCTATTGAAGCATATTTAATTGGAAAATTTGTGTTATAATAAGATGGTGGCATAGGAATTATAATCCATTGATGATTTCCTAAACCAGTAGATTGTAATTCACATTGAATGTTTGCTGTGTTTGTTGACGGCAAATTATCATTAAAACTAGAATCTTGGTCATGATTCAAAAAACTATATTGTTGATTCAAAGAATTTGTTGCTTCAAAACCTAAATACAGCCTATCTTCTCCTATCAATAGTACATGCTCTCCACAGTTAGAAATACAAGAAGGATTAGAAACCAAAATACTTTTTACCATTGAAAACTGACTTAAATTAATCAATAAATTTGTTTTAAAATTTAAATCATTTTCTAAGTGAGATATACTTTTTTCTAAAGTCCAAAGTTGATAACCTTCTTTACCCCAAGATAAGGAATCATAAATTATTTGTTTACTTTTATTTTGACTAGTAGATGATCCATTATCCCAACTTAAAGAGCAACTTAGTAATGATCCAAAAACACTCCAAATAACGAAACCTCCTTTTTCCCAACTAGCAGCTAAAACAGAAGAATCAGGGGACCATTGCAAGCAAGCTAAACTACCAATTAAGTTATTAGCGTTTGGAAAAGAACAAGCTGATAAGCTTAAATGGTGAGTAATTAAAACAGTATTTGTTAAATCATCTATATAACACAAAATTGCTTCAGAATTCTTTAAACCAAAAGTTAATAATTGGTATTTATGATTGATTGCTGTGACAATAGCATTATCAACTTCATTCACAAAATTTAATTTCTTTATAAAATACTTTTTGTCACTTTGATTTTCATTACTATTTGGTTCATTTTCCTCACTTTTTAAAGGTAAAAAAGCAGCTTTACCATTTGCAAACACTAAAGAAAAACCTCCAATTGCAGATGAATATTCATGATTAACAACATAGAATAAACTATCAGTAGAATCTTCTTCAGTTGATAAATTAGGATTACTAGCAGAATATTGACTATCTCTTAAATTCCAATTAAAATTTTCATCAAAAGTACCATCCCAATTAACACCGATAATTTCTCCTTTTTTAGTACAAATAATTGCTTCTTCTTCAGCAGCCATTATACTAAAATTAGTTTTTAAAATTAGTTTCTTAAATTAATTTAAAACAAAATTTAAAAAGTTTTAAATACCTTGAAATTCCAGAAGAAATTTTAGTGTAAAACGACAAATCTAAAATTAAAGCAGGAATTTTTTCAACAGCTCTAAAATCAAAAGGTTCTCTAAAAAAATTTAAAAAAATTAAATTTAAATTAAATAAATTTAAATAAACTTCAAACTTACTTTGGTTGATTAAAGACAAAAATTTCATTTTCATCATAATTGAGTATAACTTTGTAAAATAATAAATAATCCAATGTTGTCTTTAAATTCAAAAATTAGTTTCAAAATTACTCTGAATTAAATTAAAATCTTACCTGTATGATTATCATACTTGAATCTGGTTTCCATGTTACATTTTGATTGAAACCAAAGTTTTTCAAACTTAATTCATTTCTAAAATGAGATACAATTTCAACAGCAGGCTAAATAAAAAAAATTAGTTTAGTTTATTTTAATTTAACATTATTAATACTTACTTTGCAAAACCATAATCTCAAACTTAAATTAGTCAAGACACATAAAAACGATTTATCTGAACTTGTTTTAATAGATAACAATTTTTCATCACAATCAAATACTTCTTTATTAATTAAGTCATTTTCTTGATCTAAATTTTTATTATCTTCATTTTTTAGGTTAATTTGTGTTGTATCGTTGATATTATTAAAAGGTTTATAAGATTTTAATCTAATTTTCAAAGTTTTAGACCAACCAATAGGAAAGTACATTTTCAAAAATTAAAAAACTCAAATGATTAACAAATTTTTTTGATTTTAATTAGTTAAACAATTCATAAGGCTTGTTAAACATGAGTTTTAAATTTTTTTCTTTTTTATTTACCATTCAAAGAGCGAAATAAGTTTTATAATAAATTATTGAGTTGATTGAATTTATATAAAAGTTAAACAAGAAAAAAACAAAAAAAGATCATCTTAACTATAAATAAAAAAATAAAAATAATTTCAAAAACAAAAAAACTTTAATCACTTAGTTTACATTCTAAATGTTAAAACTAAACTTCAAATAAATTTTACTTTAGAAGAGTTTTAAGTGTAAAATAAAAAGAAATTTGTTGATGTGTTGTTTGTATAATTTGCGCCGTTTCTTAGCCGCATTCAATCGAAAAAAGCGCAATTTTTAAAGTAGTCTTTACTTAAACTTTTAGTATTCACCTTTAATTTTATTTATAAGGATTTATTTTAAAACAAATTTTAATTAAAACTCATTATATTGAAACAAACAAAAAAATAATAAAATTTAATTGTGTAGCTGAATTTATGATACCAGTTTCGAAAAAAATTACTTACTACTGGGAATATTTAAAAAAAAGTTTATCAATTTTTGAATATAATTAACTATGATACGTAAAAAAATGCTTCTTAAATCAAATTCAAAACTAGTTTATTCATTGAAATTCTTTTAATTAAAAAATTAAATTGAAAAAATCTAACAAATTGAATACAATAAAATTATAAAAAGTATTTTAATAAAAACAATAAAATCAATTTAATAAAATTCTAAACATAAATACAAAATAAAAAATCTATTTATCTTTAGGTAATTCTAAAACAAAATAACCATGTTCTATACGCTTAGCGTTTTTAAAAATATCATTCGAATTAGTTTCTACTGGCTCATTTTTTCTTAAATCTAAATTCAAATCTTCTAAAACTGTATACAATGGTTCAACATTATTTATATCTACTTCCATTAGTCTATTTGCTGAGTTGATTGATTGTTGTAAACGTTTTTCGACTAATTCATAATTATGAACTTTTATTAAAGATAGTTTTTCTATTAATTTTATAGTCTCACGTAAATTTTTCGTCATTTTAAAATTTTTTAAATGGATTGGTAGAGAAAGTTTCGAATAAAATAACTTTTAATTAAAAAAAAATAAAAACAATTGACAACGCGCTCTAGCGCTTAATTTATTTCATGTAAAGTTATTAAGAATTAAATACTAGACTACTTAATATTTGATAAAAAAAATAAACCCTAATTCTAAAAGAGATAGTTTTTATAACTAAAAGAAAAATCAAATACACATTTTCCAATATAAGCAAAAATTTTAAGTGCTATATATATCAATTATTTTAATATGCTTTTAATTAAAAAATGAGTTCTTTATCAAAATTTTTTAAAAAAAGATAATTTAAAAATATCTGTAAATTAAAAAACAATTTTATCGAGCAATTTTAAATAGGACACAAAAATCTAGTATTACTTTTCTATTTAACCTAGAATCAAAATTTTCAGCAAAACTTTAGAAATAAAATGGAGAAAAAATTCTTATTTAGAAAAGTGTTTAAGAATTTAGAAAAAAATACTTTTTAGAAAATTTCCCTGAAATCCCTTAAAAACCTTTATTTGTGAAGGAACTTTAAAAAAATATTATTAGAAATCTTTTAAAATAAGAAGTCTTACAATTTAAGAAAAATTTGTAAAAATATTTTCTTTTTATTTAAAAATTTTGAAAGCAAAAATCATTTATTGATCATTTTTTAAAAATAAAATTTAGAACAAATTTTAAATTAAATTATTTTCAATTAGATCAGATAATTAAATAAATTAATTTTATTTTACTTTCAACAAAAACTAAATAAAAATCTATTTTTATAAATTTTATCAAGATTCTTAAACTAAGTTTTTTTTCAAAATTTTCATTAAGATTAACTAACTAACAAAAATTATTTAAATTTAAAAAAGTAAATTAACAGGTTTTAAGCTGTAAAATTGTTTTGGTCATAAACATTTAACTCTGAAAAATTTTAATAAGAGGGGAATTTTAAAAATAAAAACAAAACATTAAAAGTAAAAGAAGTTTGAAATTTACTCTAATAAACAATTTTTACTTAGATAATCATTTAGCCGTTTTTAAAGCTTTTTATTTTCACAAACATTATTGTACTTATTATTTTTTTGTGGTTTTGTTTAGCAATTAATAACAGTTCAGTTTTACTTGTTTCATTTCTTTCTAAAGATTTACAATCAACAAAATTTTCTATAAATTTTTTTATTAATTAAACAATTCATACTTAGAATTAAAGTTAAATGTCTAGTAAAGATCAAGTAGTGGTAGATGAAATGTTTCCAGATTTTACTGGAAACTATATGGAAATTGATGAACTACCAACTAATCCAAATACATCAGAAGGTTTTTCAACAAATGAAAATTACCTACACGCAGACTTTTACAATAAATTTGATGATTTGTTTAATGATGAAGACCTAGATTAAGTTTGTAAACATAAAAATTTATGAAGCCAAAGTTATTTGTCAATTTTACTAATTGAATAATTGTAATGAATCTAATAATTATCTAAATATGCAACTTAGTTTGAAGATGAAAATTTGTATTATTTTTAGCATCCTTAAAACAACTTTTTTTGTTTAATAAAAAATTTATTTTCTTTAAATCAATCTCTTATTTTTTAAATAAATTTCAGACTGAAAAAGCAATTAGTTTATGAAAAATGATTTGAATAGTAATTTATTTTTGATCAAAAAATTAATGTGAAAATAAAACTACAAAAAATTCTAAAAATATTTACAAAAATGGTTAAGTTATCAAAATTTTTTTTATATTTGAAGTCATGTTTAATTAGGAAATATAATTTTAATTTGATTTTGTTTTAAATTATTTCCATTAAAAATATTGTTTTTAAAGTCAATTGCTTCTGTCTTTAAATTATCCATACCTGGACCTGAATTTGAATTATCACTATTAGTATTATCTAAACTTAAAAAAGATGTTTCACTTTTTATAATAGTGTTTAAAACATTTTGACGATTTTTCCTGTATTGAATGAAGTTTTTAATTTCATCTGTTTTCAAACTTTCATCTAACATTTCTAATTGTTTATAATAAGCTTCTCTTAATGTTCTGAAACTAAAAGTAGAGGAATATGGTAGATTTGTTACAGGATCAAAATATCTTGCCGGTAATTTAGAAATCGAACATATTTTAGATCTTTTGACATTAAACTCTTTATTTTCCATATGATGAAAATATTTATTGAAAACTTCTTCATCTGTAAACGTTATAAAGTTTCTTGAACATTTACCATTACTTTCTGGTTTATTGAGATCATTTATTAATGGCATAGTCATCGAATGATATTTTATAATAGGCCCAACAATCATTTTTCTATTTGATTTACTTTTACGTGATTTTTCTAATTCTAATTTTTCATATTTCTCTAAACTTTTAATATTAATTTTTTCAGTTTCTTTTGCTTCTTTCAATAAATCTTCTTGTGTCAATTGAACATGATCAACTTTGATACGCTTACGTTTTTTATTTTCCATTGCTAACTTTGTTCTTTTTTGAGTTGCTTTACTTTTTAATTTAGTTGAATTTCTTAAAGTTTTTTTTTCTTTCAATAAATTTGAAGGTGTCATTAAATTTTCATTACCTTCAATAATTTGTTGATCCTCTTCTTCTTCTTCTTCTTCATCATACTCTTTATACGATTTTGATACTTTCTAAAAAGTCAAACGTAATTTAATAAAATATTTCTTAAACTTAAATTTTAAACTTACAAGTCGTTTAGTGCTTTTTGAATCTACACTTTCTGTTTTTCTTTTTGGTTCTTTATACGCTTTAGTTATAACTCTTCCTCTTGTCCTTTTTTTATCTTCATCATCTTCAAACTCAATAACTTCATCATGTTCATCAATGTCAAAATCAGAGTCTACATTATCTGATTCAGAGTCTTCAGATTGATACTCGTTATCATTATCTTCCTAAAAAAAATAATTTAAATAAAGAATTAAATAATAATGAAAATATACTTCAAAAAATCCTCCGTAAGTATTTTTATAAAAATCTTCTTCTTCTTCTTTATCTAGCATAGCAGACATCCGGCTACCAGCATTTGATCTTCTTTCTCTATTTTTTGATAAATTATCCATTTCGATTATTACCAAATTATAAAAGTTTTAAATTTATTGTTTATATTAAATATTTATGTTTTCAAAAATAAAAAAAAACAAAAACGGCTTTCAAATTTTATAGCGCCAAATTATTAGATTAATTTTTCGTTTAAAATAAAAAACTATAAAGAAAATACATTGATTTAATTTTTAGATAGTTAAAACTAAATAAAGATTTAAGTTTTTTTCAAATTGTGTTAAAAATAAAAAACAAATGGCTCTTTTTTATTGAAATTTGTTTCATTTTAGTTAAAAAAAAAAAAAAATTTTTTTTGCGTTTGAACATTGCGCTTTAGCTTAAGCCGTTTTTATAAGCTTTAGTTTCCGTCAGGCATTTTTTTTTCTGTTTCCTTTTCAACAGTGTTTGTTATACAGTTTGCAAAATAAATAAGGGACAAACTTTTTAATTTTTTAAATTTAATTAAGTTAAATAAAATGGTATTTTTTGTGAAAGGTCAGCAGACTCATGTCTATGAAGTCTCAGAAAATAGTTCTTTTGCAGACTTACAAGTAAGTAACTAATTTGTTTAAATTAAAAACTCAAGTTAAAACTAATTTTTGTTTACAGAATTTCATCTTATCAAAAGAAGGAATTTTATGTCAAGACCAATTAATTTATTCTCAAGGACATGTTTTAGATCAAGAATTATTCAGTGAATTATCAGAAGGTAGTCATATTGAAGTATTAACCAGATTATTGGGAGGTAAAGTACACGGTTCTTTAGCTCGTGCCGGTAAAGTAAAGGGACAAACTCCAAAAGTTGAAAAACAAACTAAAAAAAGAAAAAAGTGTGGTCGTGCAAGAAGACGTATCCTTTTCCTAAAAAGATTTGTTAATGAAGTAGCAACTAACGGTAAAAAACGAGGCCCAAATGCAAACGTAAAATCTTAAATTAAGCTCACTCATACTTTCCTAAATAACATCATAAAGGATTATGTATATAAATTATTTTTTTTCATGATAAATTAGCAAAAGCTTTTTTGAAGAAGAAAATTTCAATCTAATAAAACTTCAATTTTAAAAAGTGTTTAATATTGTTTAATTTAAAGTTTTTATTAAAAATCACTATCATCATTTATTGGTTTTTTCGTAACAGTTTTTGCTTTTACACTTTTAGCCGTATCTGTACCTTTTTTTATTACTTCATTTGTTAAATTCATTAATTCTAACTCATCTTCTGAATCTAAGTCACTATTTTCTTCATCATTATCTTGTATAATATCATCTAAATTAAATGATTCATCCAGACTATCATCTTTGTCTTCTGGTAATGTAGTACCAAAAACTCTAATCTTACTAGTTTGTTTACGGTCTAATGAGCCTTCATCTTTGAAATTTTTGCTTATTTTTGCTTCTATCTCATTTAAATTTTTAAAAACTTCAAGATCAGTCTCGTCTGCTAGTACAAAAAATTAATTAAAAAAAAAAATTTTTTTGCTCGAAAATTACCTGTTATTTTTTGGTGAAGTTCTATGAGTTCTCTATTTTTTTTTTCGTTTTCAAAAATTTCAAGTCTTTCTTTACGATCGAATTCTTCTAATTTATCATCTAAATAAGTTAAAGATTTAAATTTTACTGTGTATTCTGAATATAAATTTTCTAATTCATTTTCTAATTGATCAAACTCATCTTGATAAAGTGGTCTGGTCATTTGAGCTTGCTCTAATTTTTTATTCTGTCTATCTAATTCTTGGTTTTTTTGCTCAATTTTTTTGTCTAAATTTGCTTCATCTATGACGACATTATCAATTTTATAATTGATTGATTCGATATTTTTTTTTGTTGTTTTAATACTTTCATCAAGCTTTTGTTCTAGATCATTAAGTTGTAATGGTTTTGATAAAATGACATTTCTTTTATCCTTAGATGATGAATATTAATAAATTTTTTAGCAAAAAATTTTTTTTATTACTTACTCTTATTTCAGCTTCTTTAGATAGTAAATCATATAATTCAGCTCCTTTTAAAGTTATCTCAGAAGCTATTTGTCGACTATTTTTTATTTGGTTTATTTTGTCTAAAATTTGTGTTTGGCTAGAAATGAAATTAAATTCAGAATAATCGAAATCTTCATTTGAAAATTCATTTAAACTTAGAGCAGAATCATAAAAAAAATTAGCAATTTTTAATAATTCTTGTACAGAATAACCATCCGCTTGGTAAAGTTTTTTTAAATTTAACTTGATGTTTAATTTTTCTTGCTTTATAGTGAAAAATTTAAATTAATTTTTAATCTTAAAATAATTAAACTTACAATGATTTGGCTAAAGTTTTTAAGTAAATCAATTCTTTCTAATGGGTTTTTGTCTTTATAATCAACTTTTACATTTACATTAAGCCTTAAAAATATTTCTTAAAATAAAAATTTGTTAATGACAAAAAAAAATTTTCCTACTTATCTATGAACCATTTTAGTAAATCAATTACAAGAGGAAAATTAGGATTTCTAAAATTTTCAATTGAAACTATTCTAGGATACCCAATTATTTTTAAAATTTCTGTAAAATCTTAATATTCTAATTAGATTAACACAAAATCAGTCAAACTTATTATAGATTAGTTAAACTCACTTCTTAATTCTCGATAAGACATTTTATAAAAAGCTTTCAAAAAGTTTTTTCAGAAAAATAAATAAAAATAGTTACCATGGTTAACAATTCATAAACTATTTTAATGAAGTAAAAACCAAAATTTTGATTGAAAAGAAACTTTTTAGGGTCTTTTATAGTTTAAAAAACTTTATTTACAAAAATAAACCAAATTTTATTTTTAATAATTTAAAACCATTCAATTTATATTACAAAATAAAAATTTTATATATTATGTTTGAAGATAATTAGAGAATATTTCATTAACTTGAGATGCTAAATTAGTTTTTTTATATTTAATTGTAGATATCATTTCTTTAAAACTTTTTAAATCTGCTTCAATCAGTTCATTGATTTTAGATAATTTATTTTCTAATTCATTGTCTGATAATAAATTTTCTGATTTATTTTGTTTAATTTTATTAACGATTCGACGAGCTTTAGAAGCATACCTTAATGTACTTAAAGTTTCTTCTAAATTTTCATAACTTGGACTAACAGTAGCTATCATGCAAGTATAACTGTTACCTCCTAAGCACTCTTTTAAAAGATAAGTTAATGAAGATTCACGATAAGATACATGATGGTTAGAATCATTTTCAGATAGTTGAGTAATAACTTTACCTAGAGTTAAAAGTGATTTATTTATAGAATTTCCTTCTTTTAAACGATCTCCTGTTAAACCTAAAGCAGAAGTTCTTTCACTACCTGCTAAATCTATAAAATTGATTTTAGACAAAAGTTCCATTGAAGGTTTTTTTTTAGCTGAATTTTCATCTAATATAATTGATTTTTGTTCATAAACATTTAAAGTAAAAATAACATGAGATCTATTACTTCTGTCATTCATTAAAGTTGATGCAGTTGCTTTATGCTTATTTCCTTTGGTCAAAATCAGAAGAAGATCTTCTATAGTATTAATTGAATGTGTAGTTAAATTTTCAACATAAGGACCAGTACCAGGCTTTTCTCTTATTCTTAATACTGTTTTTTCATCTGTAACTTTACTTTCAACAAGTAAATCATGAATTTTTTCATTGTAGATTTCAAAATAGCTAGACTCAAAAAATATTTTTTTATCGTGATTTTTAGCTTTAGAAATTAATTCTTTAGCAAATCTAGGAATAATTCCATTGTTTTCATTAGTTCCCATCATTGTATGACTTTTACCAGATCCTGTTTGCCCATAAGCAAAAACACAAACATTATTGCCATTAAAAATTTTATCAAATAAAGGATTACAAACAGCATTGTAAACTTTTTCTTGGCTCATATAATCAGGAGCACTTGGTTTAGTAGAATTAAAACAGTGGTCAAACGTAAATTCTAAGTAACCTGTACCAGTTTTATCTCTTAATCTAATAAGCTTTTCTTCACTATCTACAGTTACTGGTAAACTAGAGTTTTCAGGATTTAATTCTTTGCTACTTAAGGGTCTGACTCTAACAGCAACACAGACATTATTTTCATTACGTATAAAATCATTTTTTTCTTCTTCTTTGACTTGAAAATAAAAATTTGTTTTAAAAAAATTTTATTTAAATTTCTAAAAGCAAAATACCTTTCTTTTTTTGTTCAAGTTTAGAATCACTCATAGTGTATAAATTATGAATAGATTTTTTTCTTCTTAAATAATATGGAGCAGGAGAAGGTGTTCGAAATGAAGTGTTAAATGATTGTTTTGAATTAATCTTTAAAAGTTAAAAAAAAAAGGTTTATTTTAAAGTATAATTATAATTTAAAAACTTACGTTTTGTAAAAGCTTTGGTTTTTTAAGTGAATTAGATTGATCATCATTAATTATTTTATTAGGTGTTACCGTTTGACAAATATTTAGCGTAAAATAATTGGGGGAATTGTAATTTTTCCTCATTTTTAAAACTTATTAAAATTTAGCATTTGAAAATTTAAGTAATAGGTTTGTCCAAAAAACGTTACAGAGCCCGCTTTTTTTTAAATGTTAACAGCCTGCGCATGATTTTTGAAACTGCTTTATATAGCTTGTAATCAATTACTAAAGTACTTTAATTCTATTATTGAAACTCTATATTTTTGTCAATAAAATTATAATTGTTTATTAATTGGTTTTGTAATTTAGAAAACATTAATTTGATCAAAATTTAAAAAAAAAATTTTTTTTGCATAAAAAGTCTAAAAAAAATTCATTTTTTCAGAACACTAAATATATTTTAAGGATGTTTTGTTTAAAGTTTTTATGCATGCTTATAAAAAAACTAATTAAAAAGATTTCGAAAAATTTATGTTTACATACTTTCTAAAAAAGTAATTACTGTCATACCAGAATCAATTCTATAGCAATAAGCCCAACTTTTTTGCTTATCGAAATAATTGGTCCTTAAGTATAAACTAATTTTTCATCATTTAAATATTTAGCCAAGAAAATATTCACAAGTTTAACAAAATTTTCTACATTTAATTCAAACTGAATTGCTTTCAAATTTTTATAAACTTCTTTCTGTTTTTTTTGGCGTTTAACTGATTTACTTTTTTCACACTAGTTTTTATTAATATACCAAGAGCAATTGAGTTTAAATGTAGATGGGTCAAAAACAGAAGACAATGACTGGTAATATTGATTTGCACCGTCTGACATAATAAAGTACTTAGATTTTAAATTTCCAACTAATTTCTTAATTAAACTTAAAATGCAACTCCTAAGCCTAAAAATAATAATAAAGATAATAAAAACTGTTAAAATAAAAACCTATTCCAACATTAGATTAAAATAAATTTCATATTTTCTTAAGAAAAAAATGTTTTGTTCAAAAAAAATAAACTGTTTATTAAAAAAAACTCAAAGAATTAAAAATAAGTACATGGACAGAACTTTCATTTTAAGTCATTGGAATTCTATTAATACCTACTAGCAGTGCAGAAGTTGAATGAAGTTTTAGTATAGTTACAGTCGTTGTTTTTTCAAAAGGAGCACTTTTTTATTTTTTTATTTTATTTTAGTTATGCAGATTTGAATGTCTTTTGCGCATGTCGTACACCAAAAAAAATTACACATATATTCAATTAATAAATTTGCTTGATTTTATAACACAAAATACATATTAAAATATTTGCTGTTTAAGTTTTGATAAACCTGTGGCGCTTTTTTTTTCTAAAAAATTACATTTTTATTAGTTAATTTTTTCAACAATATTCTTGTCTACTGCTTGATTTTTTCTATTAAGCAATAATAGCAACAATTTTAATTTTAAAACAAAAATTTTTCAACAAAAAAAAAATTATTAAGTTTTTTAATTAAAGTTTTATAAGTATTTTAATATAATTTAGGTTTCTAACTATTAATTAATAATATACAAATTGAATTAAATATTTTTATTTTTTAAATTGTACATCCATGGGTTCTAATACGTTATTAGAGCTAACATTTTGCATGTCTTTTAACATTAGCCTTACGAATTCTAAATGCGTTTCAATTAGACTTTCTTTCAAATTTGCATCTTTTTCAGCCTTAGTGACTAGTTTTAGTGATTTTTCTTATTTTTTGATTTTTTTCTTTATTATCATTTTTTTCACAACTTTCTTTTAAAAGTTCTTTAGCTGTCTTGAGTATTTTTTTTTTAAATTTTATTCTTTTTAGAGTGAAGTCAAAATAATCAAATACACAATCCTTAACATCTATCTGTAACACCTTTGTTCTATATACATTCGCAGCTAACACGTTATCTCTCACAATTTTAGGAGGAGCTGACAAGCTAAGTTAATAAAAAGTTTCTAATTATTTTTTAAATAATTTTTAAACTCAAAATATAATTTTTGATGTTTGTCATTTTATATTCACAATTTTTTCATGTTTTCATAATAAAGTTTATCTTGATCTTGGTCAGTGATTGTAGACTTTTTACCAATCGCTAATACGCTTATGTCTTTTCTTTGACTTTGATATTGGTAGCCAATATTTCCAATTTATTTAAACAATATAACCTTTTTATTTAAAAATTAAATTAAAATATTACATTGATCAATTATCTAGCAAATAAAAACAACTAACTAACACTTTACAATTGTTTAAGAAAGAAAAAAATAATTACAAAGAGATTAAAAAAAATAATTACAGAGATTAAAAAAAATAATACATATTTAAAAATAGCTTATGCTTTACAACGTCTATTTCAGCTAAAATAGACGTTGAAGCTAAGCATATAAACGGCTCTCTTGCCTTATGCTTATAATATTTAAAATAACCTCCTAAACAAATGCAAGAGAATAAGTTTTACAATACACCTTGTGCATATTACTTCAAATCGACTTGATTCAGACCAAGACTTCTACAGAATTTGGAATGCTCTTCCAATGATAGAGATTTCGTTAATACATCAGCCAGCTGTTCTTTAGTATTCAAAAAACTTACATCTGCAACACCACCTATAACATAATATCTGACCAAATAGAACGACCTAGCAATATGCTTTGTCGTAAAATTTACAGTACCCACATCATTATTAATTATTGAGATTGCCGATTGATTATCATTAAATATCTTAAATTTTGTGTAACTGAAATCCAGTTCATTTAATAATGACTTAACAAATAGCAGTTCACATAGACATGCATCAATCGAGTACCATTCAGCTTCGCAGGTGGATTTTGCAGGTATTGTTTGTAATTTAGCTGACCAATTAATGCAATTACCATCTAGCTTCAAGACAACACCAGATCTACTCAAACCCTTAAATTCTGTACCAAAATTTGTTCTGTACTTAAAAATTGAAAAAACTTTCTTTTAGGACCAGTTCCGAGCTTTCTTATTGGTTGGTTTTCTTCCTCAAATCTGTCTATCCATCTTTTAGCTGTGCTATAAGCTATATTTAATTCTTGAGAAATTTTATTAATATTTTTCCCTTGACTGTACTTGTATATTATTTTTAAAATAGTTAATAGATCATACATTATGAAAAAAATTAAAAACTACTTTAAAAAAATTTAAACTAATTTAAAAAAAAATTAACAATTTCTAAAAAAAAATTTTGTAACTAATTAAACAAAAAAGAAAATTAGTCTAAACTTAAGATAAAAAAATTTAGGTATAAAATTATTTTTTTGTGTGATAAACAATGATTTTTAATTGCTAAAAAATTTATGTTTTTAAGAAAAAAATTGACAGATGTCAAAATAAAATGCATTGATGAAGCGCGCTTATGTCATACCAACTAAAATTATGCTTTTAATTTTGAAAATTAAGTTTTTAAGTCTGATTAAGAAAGTTTATATCATACATTTAAATTTTTTTAATATTAAGTTTGATTTTGTAAACTTAAGTTAAATATTGAAAATAATAATTGAATTATAAACAAAAATTGAAGTAGCATTTTACGATAAAAAAATTAAGTTTATTGCTTAATAAACTGGTTTATTAAAGAGATAACTTAAGAGTTTACTGCATATAAGCGCTTATATTAAACTTATAATTGAATCATACCCAAAAAATTTGACAATAAAAATTAGTTTAATGTTTGATAAACCTTTTTTTTATACATATTTATAAGTTTAAGGCGTAATTTTTTTTTTTAAGCATATAGCGAATTTTTTATTAAAAAAAAGTTTTCGTTTTTCAATACGAGGATAGTAGAAAAGTTTATTCTACCAGAGATGAGAAAATTTTTAAAACGGTATTTAATTATGAAATAAGGTTTCAAAATATCAAGACTTTAATTTACATAAGCTGGTTAAATAGTTTAATACTTGATTACTATTTTGATCTAATTGGACGAAAATTTGAAGAAGTTTTTATTTGATAGCTTTTTTTACAAGTTGGTTGAAGAAGATATCGAAACTTTAATGAGGAAAATAAAAATTTAGTTATCGAAAACGGAAATCTTTCTTATTCCAATCATTAAAGATCGTCATTGGACTTTGGTATACTTGATACATTAAATTTTAAAATATTTTATTATGACTCGTATTGTAAGGCTGAACAAAATTTTATTATTTTAAAATAAAGGAAATTGCTAGAAGACTATAGAGCGATAAAAAAATTTTAAAGCAAGTTTTAAAAGAAAATAACAGTAAGTTTTTTTTATTTAAAATATTTTAATTTAATCTTAATTATTTTTTATCTAATTTAGAAGAAAAAAATAATTTTTGTGTTCAAAATATCAGTGACTGTGTTGAAAAACCTATTGGTAAAAAAGAACTGTATATTTATTTGTATTTTGACGATTTCGACATCAAGAAAAATGATTCATCAAGTGGAGATAATACTAAAATAACTGTGGTTTATTGCTGTATTGGTAACATTGGCTATAAATATCAAAGTCAAAGAAAAGATATTAATGTAGTTGCAATAGGTAAAAGGTCAAATATTAAAAGCTTGGATGGAAGCAATTATGAAAAGTTGGATTATTTTTTTGAGCCAGTAATTAAAGAGTTGAAAGAAATAAATGAAGGCAACAATCAAATATTTCTTGAAAATGGAAATCGTAAAATTCCCTTATTAGTTAAGCCTGGATGTATGATTGGAGATAATGTGGCAATCAATGAATTAATAAAAGATGTAAAAAGAAGTTACAACAATACCTGTTGTTGTTACGTGTGTTTACAGGTTGTATAAAAAATGAGCCACTATTTATTAAAAAATGAGCCGCTATTTATTAAAAAACAAGCCGCAATATCGTAAACACAGGGATCACTGAAAAAAATTAAGTGCATTATATTTTTAACGGCTAGCTTTATAATAGACTTTTTTTTTGATGCAAAAATAAAACGCTATTTTTACATTAATTTGCTATATAGATTTTTTAATTTCAAATCTCTATGACAACAAAAACAAAATATTAAGAAAATTGAAAAAAAGTTTTAAATATTTTTTTAAGTTTAAAATAACTTTATTAAAAAAAAGAATTGAATTTAAATTTTGTTAGAAAAAAGAATTTAAAAAAAAATAAAAATTAATTAATATAAACTAATTAAATAATTAGAAATTGAAAATTTTCAATGTTTTTTTAGTAAATAAAAAACAACCAGATTGACTAGAGAAATGCTTATTTGACTAAATAGGAACAATTATATACAAAATCCAAGTTGAAAAAAAGAAATATTAGGTAGCTAGTATGTTCAAATAAAGTAAATGTAAAATTAAGTTCAATATATAAGCTTGACCTTGAAAATATTTCATTTATTTTAAATCCTAAAATAAAACACTAGCATCAATTCAATAAATCGCCATTCAAAGCTTCATAAACCATTTCTTTTCTCTTCATTGGTATTAAATTCTAACAAAAAAAAAATTATTTAACTTAAAAATTTTAATTGATTAACTTACCTGATCAAAGTCAAAAATTTTTTGAAGCAATAATATTTTGCATATTGACAAACAAAAACACCACAATCATAACCGTTGGTTTGTCTAGGTATATTTCGTTGATAACTTATTTCTAAATTTATGCCATTGTACTTCTTGTTCTTTTTAAATAAAATATATTTGAGTAAGCTGAACAATTTAACAGAACCAGTCCTGGTTAAATACTCATTTTCATAATTATAAGAATCATAATAATTGATTTTTGAATTTATTGAATCAATTATAACAACAGTGTAATAACTGTGTGAAAGAATTGGTAAATTGAAAGTATCATATTCGTTGACGTTAATTTTTTCTTTTGATATTAAAGCTTCAATACTTTCTTCTAATGTTTTGTTGTAGAAAAAACTATTAAAACAAAACACTTTACTGAATTATCTTTCTAATAAATTAAAATAATAATCCATCAATGCTGTGTCTAACCATCTATTACCAATAAAAGTTTTGATATTTTTAAATCTTATTTCGTAGTTGAAAATCGTTTTTAAAAATTCTATCATCTCTGTTTTTTTATTTTTTTAATTTTATTTTATGTTACGGTTTTTCGGAAGCAGAATTAAATACCTTCAAAATAAATAATCAAAAAAATTTAAGAACATTGATGGCATCGAAGGTAGGCAAGAAGTTAAAATAGAAAGCTTTTTGGACTCCGATTTAAATAAACTTTGTCGTAAGAAAATAAGAAAAAATTTTGAAAATGAAGAAACTAATTTTATCAACGAAAGTGTAAATAATTTAAAAACTATAAAGAGTTCAAACTTTACTTAACCAAAACTGGTTAAATGATACAGTGATAGATTTTTATCTAACAATTCTTAAAGAAGAAAGTTCAAAAAAAGTATTTTGTTTTGATAGTTTTTTCTTTTTAAATTTGTGTAAAGGTAAAAGTGGAAGTTCAAGCCAAAGAACCGAATATTAAGATCAAGATTTGGTTTTTATTCCAATACTGCAGGACAGTCATTAGACTTTGGCAGTAGTTGATATTAAAATAAAAATTTTAAACATCATGATTTATTATACAGTTTTTAAAAACTTTTGCGATATAAATACATTTGAATAGATGTTTTTTATTTTTTTATTTTAATTTGAAAATATTTTTTACTTTTTTTACTATTTTTTTTGATAAAATATTTTTTTTGTGAAAATAACTCTTATTTTTCTTTTATTTATACAAAAAAAATAAATTCTTTAGATAATATAAGCCGATATTTTAAAAAAGAAAAAATTTCTCTCTCTGTTTCCTAAGTGTCATCTGTTAGTGAATATATAAAACATGTAGAATGTTTTAATTATTTAATAAGGTTATTTTAGAAAAAAATTCTAATGTAAATTTCATGTATGAAAAATTCTATATAGTTATCTACGCATGTACGTTAAAATTTTTTCATCTTTGTTTATAATTTTTTTTGTATAACTTTTTTTAGATTGTTTTGATAAAAAATTTTCATAAGTGAAATAGCTTCTAGGTTTAAAAAAATTTTAATAATTTGAAAAAGTTTTTTTAATGTAAAATAAAATTTTTTTAAAAAACTTAATTTTAAATTTTAAGTTTATTTAGATAAATAAAAAAGATGGCGGCTTCAACATCTAATCAACAAGCAAATGGAGCTAATACATTAATAGTACCTTCTTCATTAATTCCATTATCATCTGCATCTCAATTAACATCATCAGTAAATTCATCTACAGGTTTGAATAGTTCACAACCTTCTTTAATCGCAACCCAAAATGCTTTAGCTCATCAACAGCATTTTCAGCAACAGCCATTTCTTCAAGTTTTTCCTTCTCAAGACCCATTTCATTTACAACAAATTTATCAACAACAACAGCAAATGTTTCTATCTAGTAATTTAACTGTTCAAAATTCAATGCCTACTCATGCGACTCCTGATTTAGGTTCTCAAATGCAGAAAAAAAAAATAAACAAACAACAAAAAATAATATCTAAATCACAAAACCAAATGATAACACAAAAATCAAATTTGAATAATATATCAACTGCACCTATGATTAAATCAGTTATGCCAACAACAGCTCAACAATTTTCTCAAAATAATCAAACTGTTGTCATAAGTCAATTACCTTCACTCTTACCAAACTCTCAACAAAATCTAGAAACTAATAAAAAATTATTAGATTCTCAAAAAAACAAACACATAGTAGGTTGAATTTATTGTAATTAAATTTTTTTTATTTTTATTTTTTTTTCTAGATGTTACAAAATCCTAATGCAACCTTTCAGTCAAAACCTCAATTGATTCATAATAATGCTTTAGCTCAACAGTCAATCGTATCAACACAATTCAAACCTCAAATTCCAACTAACTCACCTGCACATTTATTAGCTCATCAATCTCCAATTATGAATCAGCCACAACTTTTAGGAGTTCAACAAATTCCTCAATCTCCATTAACATGGGCTCAGCCAAATACTGGTCATCCATTAATGTCTAGTTCACAAATTTTCATAAGACAGCCTCATACAGGAGCAGAAGGTCAACCTTTATTTATTCAGGGATCTAATCCTTCTTTACAAACTGTACCTGGTGCTTCAATTTATGTGAATCATAATGCAGGTATAATGCATTTAGTGCCTAATCATAATAATTTAAATGGAATATCTCAAACAATACTGACAACATCATCTAATGCGTCAACAACATCTACAGCAAATAATTCAACGATAACTAATACAACTCAGTCAAAACAAAATGTTAGTTTCACTTTAAATGGACAAAATTCGACAACAAAACTAAAAGCAATTAGACCAGCTTCATCTAACCAAGTTGCTAGTTCAAACAAAATAAATAAGCCTCAATCGGGTTTAACTAATACTAAAAATATACAAGAGAGTGAAAAGAAAATAGTAAAAAAATCTTCAGATAGCATAAATGAATTAAATAGTATATCTAATAAATCTAAAGTTTCAACAAAAACGACTCAACAAATGAATGCTGAATTATTAGCTTCTGCTAGTTTAGAAAATAAAAATAAATTACAAAAGTCAGAATTATTAAAATCTACAGAATCTTTAAAGATCAAGAATGAAATTAAGATAAAAAAAGATAAAAAAGATTTAGATGATGAAAGTTTGTCTTCTCAAAGTTCTAGTAATAAAGCTTTCACTAATAGTTTTTTCAAAAAAGAGAAATCAGAAAAAAAAATAAAACAAAAAGCAATTGTCAAGCCTCAAGTTTTAAAGCATTGTATAGACGGATATATTATTCATGAAAGCTCATTTCCATTCCCTGTAAATGGAAACGATGAAAAAGTCAATGGTAAATTAGTGAATGGAGAATTAAATGATGAATTAGAACAAATTAAATTGAATAATGGAGAATCTAAACTAATAAACAAAGCTCAAGATAGTTTCTCAATAAAAAATAAAGAAGGTAAAATAAAATCTAAAAAGCTGAAAAAATTAAATAAATTGAACAAATCTAATTCATTGGATAAAAGTTTAATTAACGTATCAAATCAATCAATTAACGATTCAGCTAATATTGAACAACAATTGAAAAAAAATCTATCTATTTCTGCTATTGATAAATTGAAGGATATTAATGGCTTTACAAGTTTAGATGAAAATAAAAACTTACAGAATAAAAATATTTTATCAAACACAAAAGAAAAGAAATTAAATATAGTTTCTGTTGCACCTATGAGTGATTCAGTTAAAATATCGGAAGATAATGTTTTTAATTGGACTGTAGATGATGTTTATGAATTCATAAAACAACATTCTTCAGAAGAAATCGCTAAAGAATTAAAAGATGCTCAAATTGATGGAAGAGCTTTAACATTATTAAACATTTCAATTTTAAGAGAAAAGTTTAAATTTAAATTAGGTCCAATTTTATCATTAAACAAAAAAATTGATGAGTTGAAAGAAAAAGTTAAAAATTTAGATTATCATGATAATTATTTACCACCAGGTGGTAATATTATTTATAAATGGACAGTTAAAGATGTTTATGATTTTGTCCATCATTTGACTTCTAAAGAACATGCTGAAGAATTTGAACGCCAAGAAATGGATGGTCATGCATTGACTTTACTTTCAGAAGAAAATTTGAGATCTGAATTAAATATTAAATATGGACCTGGATTAAAAATTTTTACTCGAATAGAAGAATTGAAAAAAAATTCAGCTACTACATAGTTTTTATAAAGAGAAAATTAATTTAAAGTTTTATTAGTTTTATATAATTTATTTAGAGAAAATATAAAAATATTAAAATTAATTTATATTTTTGAAAAAAAATTTTATAAATTTGAATGAATTATTTTTAAAATAAATTTTTATACGAAATTTTTCAATCTAATTTATTTCTTAATAAATTATATTCTATTGGTTCTGGAAAATATTTGCTGTATTTCGGTAAATGTGTACAAAAATACAATGCTGCACAATACATTTTTTTCCAAAAATCTATATATTTCAATGTCTTATTTGTATCTGGGAATTTATGTAAAATTTTTTTACTTAAACTATCAAACTCTTGTAATTTTTCATCAACTAAATCTTGGGCATAGCAAATACATTCATTTATTGATAATTCTGTCCATTCATTGAGCTTGGAAATAATATTTAATGAACTTTGAGTTTTTACTTCCATTGGGTATGAATATATATCATTTAAAATACCAATTATGATACCAACCGTTTGAACTAATTCTTTGTAATAGTTATCATTTTCTATCACTTCACATTTTAATGTTTTATTGAAGTAAAGTTTAGCTAATATTACGTGATAATAATTAATGTTATAAAAAACAAACTGGTTAATACATTTCTTTAATGTATTTTCATCCATAATTGATTTTGATTCTTCACATAAAAATTCGTCAAAATCTGGTTGATATAAACTTAACATTATTTCACTTAAATTTTCAGTCAATCTTTTGATGAAATTATCTAATAAAAATTGATCTTCATCATTATTTCTGAAACTATAGTTTTGTTCATATTTTTGGAATAACTCAGTTAACTCATAAAAATAACTTGATAATTCTTTTAATCTACCTTTATCATTATCTAAATACGCTTGAACACAATTATTTAAATGCTCAGATCTTTCTTCTAAAGTATCATAATTTTTCCAATCATCACAATCTAACCATTCGACAAAAATGATATACGCTTTTGACAAAAAAATTAGTTTTTCAGAGGAAATTTTCTCAAAAATAATTGATATTGATTTTAATATAACTTCAGTGTCTTCTTCACATTGTGGTACTTCTTTTTTAGTCCAACTTTTTAATTCATATTGTGCTTCACACCATTTAGGGTTAATATCAAAATCAAATATAAACGGTATTTTAGGTAAATTGATTTCTTTTAAATTATTATCCATTTTAAGATTAATCTAAATTTTTTTACCAAAAAAAAAAAAGAACTATTCAACTCCTTTTGAACAAAAAAAAAATAACCGGTTATTTTCACATTTGTTGAAACCTTATTCATAATTTTACTTTATCATAGTTTTTTCTAAAAAACTTTCAGACAAATTTTTTTTGTTACTATTAGTTACCATTGATATTTAAAATAAAAAACTTTTTAAAATACTATTATCAAAAGCTATTAAAAATGAAAGGCCTAAAAAAATCAATTAGTTTAGACCAGGTTTGGACAAATGATTTATTTTTAGAAAAACTGAATAATTTAAAAAAAAAATCTTTCTCTTCATCAAATATTTCTTTTAATTCTACTAAAAAACTATCTAAAACTTCTTCCTTTAATTCTAATAACATTATAGAAAAATCTTCTAATATTTTTTATTTTAAACCTGTATTAACCAAAGATGCTCGTAGTCGAAACTTTATTGTTGGAAGTCTTAGTCATCAGGTGAGTTAAAAAAGTTATTAAAATAAAAAGTTATTAATAAAAAAGTTTATTTAAGTCATCTGTGTTTAGTAATGAAGAATTGAAAAAATGTTTTTTGAACTCCTTATTGAACATTGTTATTATTACATGGAATATGTGTGGTAAGCCAGCTAAAAGTAGTACTTTGGCAAATTTACTTTTACCCGACAATTTGAATTATTTGCCTGATATTTTTGTTGTTGGTATTCAAGAAGCCCCTTACTCTAGTAATAAAGAAAAAAGAGATTGGGAAATTCAATTACAAAGTATTATTGGTATAGAACATGTTGTGCTTCATTCAGCTAATTTAGGGGTTTTACATTTAATTATTTTTGTTAGACGACATTTAATTTGGTTTACAAGTAAACCAGAACATGCTTTTGTGAATTCAAAAAACAATGCAACTAATTTAATTAAAACTAAAGGGGCAGTTGGCGTTAGTTTTAAAGTTTTTGGAACTTCTTTATTATTTATAAATAGTCACTTTTCTGCTCATTCTAATCGTAACAAACAAAGAATTGAAGAATATTATAAAATTTGTACACTTTTAAATTTACCTAAAAATTATAAAACTTTACCTATAAAATATTTAAGTAAAGATGTAACAAACCGTTTTGATTATGTTTTTTGGTTTGGAGATTTGAATTTTAGAATAGAATTGAGACAAGAAGAAATGATAAAAAAGTTAGAGAATATAAAAAATTTTAGTAGTTTACTTGAAAATGATCAACTTATAAAATCTATAAGTAAAAGTAAGTTTGAATCTTCTATTTCAATTTAAAATAAAAAGTTTAATTTTTAATTAGAAGAAATTTTCTCAAATTTCAAAGAGGAGAATATAAAATTTATGCCTACATTTAAATATGTTATTGGTACTAATAAATATGACAATGTTGTTAAAAGAGTTCCATCTTGGACTGATAGAATTTTATATAAAATAAAAGGAATAAAAAATCAAATTAATTTTATTGAATATAATTCAGTTGATGAACTTAATACTTCTGATCATAAACCAGTATTTTGTAATTTAAATTTAAAATTAAAACCAGGTAAAGACACAGATATAAATTTAAATGCTGGTTTATTCAAAAGAGAAATTTATCTGGAAGGAATAAAAAAAAGAAGAGAATTATGGTCTGAAATAAAAAAGAAAAAATTAGAAAAGAAAAAAAATTGTATACTATCTTAATTTATTTATTTATTAAAAGTTTTTTTTAGAAAAATAAATTTATATTTTTTTAATTTAAACTAAATAAAAACTTTTTTTTTCTATCATTTAGAAAAAATATTTTTTACATTTGAAAGAAAAAAATTTCTTTAACTATTAGTTCTAGTTAATCTTTAACCTTCAGCTTTTCTAATAAGATTCTTCTTAAGATTATATAAAATAAAGTTTTCTATTTTTTTAATTATTTTTTTTCTAAATTGAACTTTCTTATTGCTATTTTCTTTATAATTTTCTTTTATTTTAAATGTTGAAATTAATTTTAGAAAACAACTGTTTCAATTTTAGAAGTACAACATTTTCTATGGTTTACTTTCTTAAAATATATTAAGTGACCTTAAATACTGAGTTTAATCAACTTTTTATTAATTAAGTTTACAAATTTAAGAAAATTTTTTCAGATAAAAAAAATTCATTTTTAATGTGCTGTTGAAAACAAAATTAATTTAAAATTATTTTTTTGATTGAGAAGTTTAGTAAAATTTAATAAAAAAATTAAAGAAAACACTCAAGTGAATCAAAAAAACTTTTACATTATCAACTTTATTTTTTCAAAAAAAGATTAAGAGACAAAAATTTTTCATTAATTAGTTTTATGTATAAAATTTATCAGTTTAATAAAAATTTCAAAAAAACTTAGTATTTTTAGTTTATTAAGAAACAAAGAAAAATGATTTAAAATAGATTGTTAAAACTACTCACCAAAAATATTTTAAATTTTATTCAGATTTGAATACAAATGATTTGAAATTAAAATTTTAATATACAAAGTATTTTGGTTTTGTAAATTGATAAGTTGTTTAATCATAATTAGTGTCATATTCCTGGGTTGTTTATTTAAACTAATATGATAAATCTTTACAAATTTTATTATTATATAGCTTTAACTAAAGAAGATACATTAAAAACAAGAAAAATAAAAATTTTAAGTTAATTTAAATTAAGACATGAAACTTTGATGCTTTATTTGATAAATTTAATTCAACTCAATTTTTTTTAAAAATAATTTTTCAAATTGGTGTTAGTTTCTGAATATTCAGATGATAGTTTATTTTAATTAAGTTTTAAGTGATTAAATTTAATTTAAAAGTCTGAAGTCTTTTAAAGTTGAAATAAAATGGAAATTTTAACTGTGTTGAAAATTCATTATTTTATTTACTGGGGTTCAATTTCTGCAATTTTAAATTTTAATGTATTATTTGCCTTAAAGCATACTCATGTGACAGAAAGTGAGACAGGTATATTTTTATTAGTTTTTAAAAGTTTTTAGTTTTTTAATATTAAATCTTATTTTAGGAATTCTGTTTTGTATCTTACCTCTTGCATTAATTTTTGCAAAACCAATATTTTGCTATGTTGCAGACCAATATATTATACATGAGTATGTTTTGGTTTTCTCAATTTTAGGAACAACAATTTCTTATGGTCTTCTTGTCATCATTCCTTATTGTAAGTGTTATAATAATTATTAAATATAATTAATATCAATTATTTTTTTAGTATTAGTACAAAGTCTATTATGGCCTCTATTTTGTGTGTTTATGTTTTTTGGAGCCATATCTGCTGGTGTTTTAACTTCAATTACTGATTCTTTAGTATTAAAATTAGCTGAAAAACAAGGCTCTAATTTCGGACAAATTAGAGTATGGGGAACATTAGGTTGGGGTTTAATGAGTTATATTATTGGGGCTATAAATTCAATAGATTCAAAAATAATTCCAACTTATTTACCTGGTATTTTTTTTTTCATTTCACTAGAAATTATTGATTTACTTCTAATGATAAAAAGTATAAAAAAATTGAAAACTTCAAATGATAATAAAGTATTACCTGTCAAAAACTTTGAAGCACATAATGAAAAACTAAATTCTTTTTCAGAAACATTTAATGAAAACGATGAAAATAAAAGAAAATTTTTAACTAAGTATAATCAAGAAAGAAAAAAAATTATTAAATATCTTCTTTTAACTTTTTATAAGCATCCAATAATTCTTAAAAATATTGCTATTTGTTCTATTGTTGGTATTTTAACTGCTTTACATTGGGTATACTTTCCTCTTTATTTAAATAAATTAGTAATGAATGATCCAAAATTAATTGGTTCAGCATCTGTTATTCAATGTTTTTGTGGAGAAGTTCCATTTATGTATTTTGCAAGTTCTATTGTAGAGTTAATTGGATCAGACGCAAGTTTGAACTTGGTGTTACTAACATTTAGTTTCAGATACATAGCTTACACTTTTTTCAATTCTTCAAATGCCTATTTAATATTATTTGTTGAAGTATCTCATGGTATCACTTTTGGATTATTTTATTATGTAATGAATATTATAGCTGGTCAATATAGCAAAAAAATGTCCAAAGTTCAATGGGATCATATATTAAATAGTTATGATGATAATGAAAACAAAGAAATTATTTATGCTGAACAAGATAGTAATAATTATACAATTGAAGAAAATATAAATCAAGATGATAGTTCAGCTTTTGCAACAATGCAGAGTGTTTTAAGTGCTTCTTATGAAGGCTTTGGCGTTGCCATGGGAAGTCTTATTGCTGGTTACATGATTAAAAGTTATGGATTTAAATTTCTTTGGACAATTGCAAGTCTATTAGCTTTTGTCGTTTTTATTTTAGATTTAATAATTATATTAGGAATTAAATTAAAACTCTATATAAAAAATAAACTTGTTGAACAAAATTAAACTAAAAAGAATATTTTAGAAATTACTTTATTTAATGAATATATATTTTCAAAATTATAATTTTAAATTTGAGTGAAAAAACAACAATTTTAATTTTTAGTCATAATAAGCTGTAAATTTTCCAGATAAACGATTAGGTTTATTTTGCTCTAAGTGTTTTGAATCGACTTTTTGATGTATCTCAACAGCTAGTTCTTTGACATTCTAAAGTAAAAAAAAATAATTAGGAGTTTAAATTATAAAAGCACTATAATTACTGGAAGTATTTCTTTAAAAGAATCTGTATGAATGTTTCCTGATGAAATTTTTTTTGAATTTATAATTGAACCTTCACAATCAACAGCGAAAAGTACGCATGATAAAGAAGCTGCTTCTTCTTCTTGAGTTGAATCAACAATAAATTTGTGACCGATTCGAGTTAATGTTATGAAAAGAGGTATTTTTTTAGAATCTAATTTTTTTACTTCATTGAGATCATCACTTATTTTAACTTCACCAAGTTCATCAATAATAACTTTTGGTATACTAAAATATTTTTAATAATAAAAAAATTTTCTTTAATAAAGAATTTTACCTTGTGTTCAGTAAAGCAACTTTAGCTGCAACTGCACATGAGTCAAACAAAGATGCTTTTGATCCTACTTCTAAAATTAAAATATCTACGTTTAAAGTCCAAAAATATTTATTATCTAAAACGCTTAAACATTTAAAGTTAAAACATTGCTCATAAGCATCATTTAAAGATGCTACTATTAAATTTGCTATTTCAGTACCACCTTTGCCTAAAAACAAAATAAAAATATCAAAATTAATTTTAATAATCAATATTTACCTTCAAAAAAAGGACTTGCATTTGCTGATAAATCTGCATAAAACTCAATTTTCCCTTGATGTTCAGATTCTAGACAATTTTCATCTTTTGGTATTAAATCGACTTTAACAGCTGCCATCACATCACAATTACCTAACCTAATATGAGCTGAACCAAAACAGTTGCTAATAACATTAGTTTCTATTTCAATGTTACGATAATTTAAACAATTTCTTCCATCGATTCGAATATTTTGTTTAATGCCATTTATGATAAATAGCTTTTCAGCTTCACTTAAAATTATATCAGTCATGTTTAAAAGAAAACAAAAATCTGACTTACAACATGTGTATTTGTTTATAAGTTTAAAAGACATGCGTAATTGGTAAAAAAAAAAGCATGAGTTTTCTAAAAATTTGAATGGTACTGTGAAAATATTAGTTTTTTGATTTAATTTTTTAAATAAATAGATTATAATAGCCTGATTATTGATTGATGATGGGTCTAAAAAATTAATTTTTTTTTCTTTTATATTTTTAACTTCAAAAATTTGAAAGCATGATTTTTTCTTTCAAATTAAGACAGTTTACATCTAAAACTTTAGTCAGAAAATTATGTTCATCTAAAAATAAACAAATAGTTTTTTCAAATGGGTAAGTTTTTCAATCCAAAGTTAGTTAATCAGTTTATTTTTTTCTTTAAATTTTTAGTCGTACACTTGATGTTTCATCTGGTAAATTTTCTAAAATTGCCGATGGCTCAAGTATCGGCTCTGTTGGAAATACTAATGTTTTAGTTGCAGCAGTTAGTAAAGATAAGATTTCTACGACAGGATTTATGCCATTAACAGTTGATTATCGTGAAAAAGCTTCTGCTGGTGGAAGAATACCAACGAACCATTTAAGAAGAGATTTAATGCCAAATGAGAAAGAAATTCTTACTAGTCGTATTATAGATAGATCTGTTCGTAATTCATTTCCTAATGGCTATTTATGTGAAACTCAGTTGTTTTGTAATGTTTTATCTATTGATGCAATAAATGATCCTGATATTGCAGCTACTAATGCAGCTAGTACAGCTTTAAGTTTGTCAAATATTCCTTGGGATGGTCCAGTAGGAACTATTAGAATCAGTTATTTAAATGGTCAATATATAACAAATCCTACTAAAAAAGAAACAGTTAACTCAGATTTCAATATTGTGTGTACATCAAATAAAGAAGGTAAAATTACTATGTTAGAAGGTTTTGGAAATAAACCTGTTGAGTTTGAAATAATTCTTCATATGATAGATTTAGCAATAAAAGAAAATTTGTTGATAATTGAAAAAATAACTGAGTTGACAAATTTATTTTCTATAAATAAAAGAACTGTCTCAAAATATTTAACTCCAACAAATCAACAAAAAGAAGATGCTTTTCTAATTTCAAATTCTAAACTCAGAGAAATTTTTTCAAATCATACTTTAAATAAAACAAATAGAGACAAGCTTATAAACGAAATTAGAATAGAAGCTATTGAAAAATTGAAAGAACATTATCCTGAAGAAGAATCTTTTATTTTTAATGAAGCATTTATTCAATGTTTCAAAAGGTCTTATGCTGAATACGTTTTTGAATCAGGTTTAAGATGTGATGGCCGTAATGAATATCAATTTAGACCTCTTTATTCAGAAGTTAATCTTTTTAAGCCTTTACATGGTTCTGCCTTATTTCAAAGAGGATTAACTCAAGTTTTAGGAACTTTAACCTTTGATTCTCCTGATAGTGCTTTAAAATTGAATAATTCTGGTTTTCCAGATGAAGTTAAAGAAAAAAACTTCATGCTTCATTACGAATTTCCTCCTTTTGCTACAAATGATACAGGTCGACTTGGTTTTGTAGGTCGTAGAGAAATTGGACATGGAAGTTTAGCTGAAAAAGGTTTGAAGCCGATTGTTCCAGATGATTTGCCATTTGTCATTCGCTTAACATGTGAAGTTTTAGAATCTAATGGTTCTTCTTCTATGGCAAGTGTTTGTGCAGGCAGCTTATCATTAATGGATGCTGGTTTGCAAATAGATGAGCATGTTGCAGGTGTTGCTATAGGTTTAATCAAAAATGAACAAAAGGAATTCAAAATTTTAACAGATATTCTAGGATTAGAAGATTATTTCGGTGAAATGGATTTAAAAATAGCAGGTACAAAAAAAGGTTTCACTGCAATGCAGTTAGATAGCAAATTAAAAGAAGGAATAAATTTTGCTATTTTAAGAGAATCGTTTGAAAGAGCAAGTTCTAGTTTAGAAGAATTAATTGATCACATGGGTAATACAATTTCTAAGCCAAATTTAAATAAAAATAATTTGCCAGTAACAAACAAAATTGAAATTCCTCAGTACAAAAAAGGTGCATTTTTAGGTTTTAATGGTTTCAATTTAAAAAAATTAAAAGCTCAAATAGGTGTTACAATTACACAAGATAATGAAAATGTTAATGCATATAATATTTTTGCACCTAATCAAGACGCTATGGATGAAGCTAAAGAATTTATTGATGATATATTAATTAAAGAAAAAGAATTGGATTTAGAATTTGGAGCAATTTACACTGCTAAAATATTAGAAATTAAAGAAAATGGTGTTATAATTAAAATTGAGGGTCAACCACCATTGTTTTTACATAATAAACATTTAGATAAAAAAAAAATTAAACATGCATCGAGTCTTGGACTTGAAATTGGAAGTTCAATTCAAGTTAAATATTTTGGTCGAGATCCGGCAAACGGTGAAGTAAGGTTATCAAGAAAAGTTTTATTAGTTTAAAAACTTGGTAAACATAAAATTTTTCTATGTATTTTTTTTAATTATGTAGATAATTACAAGTATAATTAAGTTTTATTAATTTTATTTTAATGTATTTTATAAGTTTTAAAGTTTTTAAAAAAAAGTTTATTCAAAGGTAAATTATTCAATATAAGCTTAATTTTAAAAAAAAGCGCTAGTTTTTAATCTAAAATGCGCTTGCGCAAATCACGGCCATATTTTTTTTTGTTTTTTATTTGAATAAACTTGTGGTCTTTAGAAATACAACGTTTAGCTGTATTTAAAAACAAATTCTACGAAAGTTTTTAATAATTCAGCTTAAAAATATTTTAGGGATCAGGGTTAAAGGTATGTAGATTCAGTTATTTATCCGAATATAAGAGACATTGTACTTTTTTTTATAAAATTTTTGAATGAATCTAAATATTTTTTTTTCAAAATCGCTTTTTGACATTCTTTTTTTCACTATTTTTTTAGATGGCAGACAGCGACGATGATCACGGAGATCGTCATTCAAGAGATAAATTCAAAAGAGAGCGTAATGATTATCAGTATAATAAGAGGTCAAACGATTGGAACACAGACTCCGGTAATTCTAATTGGCAAGGCAATGATAGATATCAAAATAGAAACAATTCAGGTAGAGATAGTTTTGGTAGAGACCAAAAACCAAACGGTAATTTTAACCAAAGAAGATATAATAACAATGATATGAGTCCTCCTCAAAAGCGATTTCGTAACACACGTGATTGGGAAGATAGAGGTCCAGGGTTTGGATCTGAAAGAATTTATAATAGAAATAATTTAAATAATTCTTATGATAACTCAATCGAGAATTCAAAGTAAGTTATTTTTTATTGTTTGTTTTTAAATTAATTTTGAAATTCTTTATTTAGAGATAATGAAGGATTAACACAACCTATGATGCTAAATTTCAAACAATTCATGAATAATTTAGATGATTCAATTGACCATATTGAAGCTACAACAAAATATAATGAATATAAAGTAGAATTTAAAAAAAAACAATTAACTGAATTTTTTATGATGCATAAAGATGAAGAATGGTAAATTTTTTTTTTATTTTTTTCTTAACCAAATTTAACTTTTTTTTTAGGTTTAGATTGAAATACCATCCAGAGGAAAGTATTAAACGTAAAAAGCAGTTAAGAAATTATCTTATTTCAAGAAGAGAATGTTTTATTGACTTGTTAAAAAAAGGAAAAATAAATTCTATCAGCTTAGATGTTGACAAAACAGATGAAATAATAAAGTTATTAGATACTTTTATAATAAAGTTAGAAGGCGGAGATGATGAAGATATCAAAGCTTTAGATGAATTACCTAAAGAAGAAAAGTCTAAAGAACCTGAGTTAGATTTATTTAGAGTAGATGTAGATGATAAACTTTCTAATGAATCAAATACTAAAGCTGATAATATGGATTGCTCTAATGATGAAAATAATTTTTCTAATCAACAAGATAATGAAAAAGTAGATAATAATTTAAACAGTACTAATAATGAAGATAAAGAAAATGAAGAAGAAGAAGAGGAACCTAAAAAAAAACGAGCAATGTTACACAAAACATCTTCTATTTTCTTAAGAAATTTACCTGCTAACATAACAAAAGAAGAAATCGATTCAATGTTCATCAAATACCCTGAATTTCTAAGATCAGCGATTTCAGAGCCACTAATTGATAAGAAATTTTTACGGAAAGCTTGGGTTTCTTTTGAACGTAATTTTGATGTTCGTAAAATTTATTTAAATTTGAGTGGTGTAAAAATAAGAAACGTTGAAATAGGTGCTATTATCAACAAAGATTTAACAAGAAGAGTTAGGCTTGTTTCAGGCATTGCTTCTCATAAAAATTGTGTTTTAGCAGATATAAGGCATGCAGCCAAAATTGTTGCTATGTTAGATCATCAAAAAAAAGTTTGGGAGAAGGAAGAAGATGAAGAAGAACCTAGTTTGATAAGTAAACCTTTAAAATTGTTCGGTGTAGAATCTAAAAATCCTTTGTTAAGAAATATAACTGAATTTTTAATTGAAGAGGCATCTGCTGAAGAAGAGGAGTTGTTAGGAGCTGAATTATCTCAAATAGATGGAGGTGATCAAGCTTTAGAACGTAATGAAAATTCAATAATAGTTTTAGATCGTTTAATTTACTATCTTAGATTTGTACACTCTTTTGATTACTATAATGCATGTGAATATCCTAATGAAGACGAAATGCCAAATAAAATTGGTTTAATTCATGTCAGGGGTTTACCACCATCATTAAAAGTTTCTCAAAAAGATGTTGATGATTATATAAAAGCTTTTGAGAACAAAATAGCTCAGTTTATTCAACCAACAGTTGAAATCACAAATGAAGAGTTATCAAAATTAGGTTTAAGAAATGAAGAAGCAGAAGTTGAAAAATTCATACAAGAAAATATTCAAGAAATCGGTAATGGTAAATGGCTTTGTCCATTATCAGGTAAAAAATTCAAAGGACCGGACTTTGTACGTAAGCATTTATTAAATAAGCATGAAGAAAGGCTAGAAGAAATAAAACAAGAAGCCAAATATTTCAATAATTATGTTCGAGACGTTAAAAGACCTCAATTACCTGAACATCCTGCAAATAAACCAGTTTTGCCAACTAATCGAACTGATAACATAAATTCTGGTAGTGAAAACCAACCTGTACTTGGTTTTCAGATGAGAGCCAATTCTCGTGTTGTAGCTCAACCGAATCGTATTATTCCGTAAGTTAAAATTAATAAATTGAGATAAAAAATAAAAAAAATTTTTCTTTCTTAAACAGTAGAAGAGATCCAAGAGAAATAATTGGTTATAATGATTTAGATGATAAATTGGAAATGGTTTGATTTTTTTGTCTAATTTAAAAATCGATGACAATGTTTAGGCATAATTTATAATCAACAATAGTAAATAAAACAATTTAGCTAATCAAAATATTTTATATAAACATAAATTCATAAATGGTGTTAAATTAATTAAAATGAGAAAAATGTTTTATTAAAGAATTAACATTATTAAATAATTTTCACTTAAATCTAGAATCATTATCAAACACTATTCAAAAAGTTAATTGTTTCTATTTTCATTTTTTATGTAAAATACTTCAATTTATAAAAAAGATACAGGAATTATTTTTTTAGACATTAAATTATCAATTGAAAAAAAAATTCAATTTCTTGAATCTATATTTACAATAGCGTTTTTTGGAAATTATTTTTCGTGCTTTGATTTATCTTTTTTTAATTATTCAAAAAGATAACTTTAGTTTAAAAAATGCTTTAAAATTTTAAAAGCGAAATAAAAATTTTTATCATAAATTAAGAACATTTAAACAAAATATTTTTGTAAGAAGAAGATGTTCATCAAATTTTGAATGATGATAGAAAGCTAAAAAAAAAAAATAAACAAATTAGAAACCTTAATAAGTGAAATAAAATTTTATTTTTATGTCAACTTGAAGTTAATTTTTGAAAGAAGTTATTAATTTTGGTTTTTGAAATGTCATATTAAAGACTTCTTTTTTTGACAAGAAACTCAAAAAAACTAACAAACTTGTTTTAATACTTGATGAATGAATTTTTGTCTTGAAATATATAAAACTGTTTTAAAAGGATTTTATGGTAGAAAGAGTTAAATTTTTAGGATTAATTTAAAGAAAAATGTTTAGTTTAATAAAAAAAAATCTGATTTTGATTTGAAAATGTAAAAGTTTTAATCAATTTTTTAAGCTAAATTTTTTATTCTTAAAAACTTCTTTTTGGGTTTTTTAATTTCAGAAAAATTTTACAGAATTCAAGATAATAAAAATTCCAAGCTAATTTTAAAAATGTTTTATTAATTATATTTTTGAAAACAAAAAAAATAATTAACTTTTTTCAAATAATATTCAATAAAAAGAATCAGATGTCTAGAAACTTAGTAATAGCAGTAAAAAGCTTTTTAAAGTTAGAGATTCATTAAGAATTATAAAATATACAGAAATACGAGATGGTGTTGGTGATTAGAATTTTTAGGGATTAATTTATATTTTTTTTATTCGTAAAACACTGTAAATTGATTTAAATTTTTAAAAGTAAAAAAAGTTTATTTTTAAAGAAATGTGGACGAATTGTATCTTAAGATCATTTTTAATGTATTGAAAAATATTTTTTTTTTTTGGCAAATTTTATAGAAGGTCTTTTTAGAATTTTTTTAAAAAGGCCATAGAACACGGTTAATACAATTTTTTTATTAACATCATTGAAGCGCAGCATTCAGAATTTAATTTCTTCAACCTTAAAAAGTGTTTTATAGAATTTTATCTCATAAAATTTTTCTTTTGTGTCTATTTTGATTATTTTTTTTAAATGAAGATTAAACAAAAATGAGAATAAAAAGATTAAATAAAAATGGAAAAAAAGATGAAAAAAATAAAAAAAAAAACTAAGCTTACTGATACGTTTTTTTGTTATATTATAGTCTTCGATCAAAATTCTATATAGTTTTAAATTATTTTTTTCAAGAAATGCAGCGTGTTATTCAACGAAGAAATATATGAAAAAAAAAATTTTCATATAGAATATCATAAAAAAGCTAAAAAGGCAAAAAACAATATTAATCAAAAAGAAAACATGGTTTAGTGACTATAGATACCATTGGACAAAATTATTAGAATAAGTTTTTTTTATTTAAAAATTTTTTTTAAACAACCGCACATAAAAAGCTTTATTAGACCTATAGGCTTAACTATGATTGAAGCCAGAAAAAAAAACATCAAGTAGTTTTGAAAAAAAGCATGATTCGACTATTTATTTTAATTGATTTCACTCAAATTTTTTAAAACAAAATGCTCTCTGCTTCTAATCTTTTTTTTTAGTTTTGACTTTTAACTAGATTTTGCCCAACATTTTTAATAATTTATTAAAATAATTTTTGTTTAGTAAACATTTTAAATTATTTTATTCAGCTTTTTCTTTAAATTTTGATAGTTAATAAAATATCTTATTCATTGTTATAGTTTTATTTAACAAACATTAAAGCTTAAAAAATTTATAAATTTAAACAACTTACGACAGAAGATTTAGTAAAACAAAAATTCTTTCTAAGAAAATCTTTAACTGTCATCAACAAATATTTAAACTAAATTAAATTTTTATGAGATTTAGAAAACTGAGTTCATTAAAAGAGTTAAATTTTTTTTTATTAAGATAGAATTAAAAAAAAAAATGTTACTTCACAGTTAAAAGATAAATTTTTAACATGAAGCTTCCTATAGATGGGCAAACATATTTTAGAAAACAGAATAATATTTTGGTTAAATGAAGAGGCACATGATTGTGAGTATTAAAAAAAGGATACTAAATAAACAATAGTTTCAAATAGTTTTAGAAACAAGTTTAATAGCAAAAATTTTAACTCAAATTTTTTTATTACAGTATACAATTTTGACCACCCGAGACTTTATAAACGCGTGTCATATGAGTAGAAGAGGTAAATTTTCATGGTAACGGACAACTTTTTTTCTTTTTTTTTCAACTGTAGCAACTTAGTTACCGAAAGGTTTTTTTTATTTATTTTTTCTTTTTTGTAGCTTAAAACAGAAGCATGTCACGAACTTTTTAGTTTTTTGTACTACTTGTTCGTCTTTTTTAAGCCCTTCGCTACCCAATGTCCACTAAAACGTGTGTATGTGTGCAAATGGTCAAAAAATTTTCTAACAAGATGAAATTTATTTTATTTATTTATTTTGTTCGCTTTTTATTTTTTCAATTGGGAGAAATTCAAAGCACACGCGGCTTATCAAAGCCTTGGTATACAGTGTTTTGAAAAGGCGGATTTTTAAATCGCAAAAAAAATAAATAGAAATAAATAAATAGAAAATTTAAGTGTCTAATGCGTACTGAAAGGCTAGCAAGTCGGTTAGCGAAATTTTACAAACATAAAAAGAAAAAATAAAATAAGTGGACTATTTTAAAATAAAATTTAAGCTTAAAAATTAACGTTATCGATACCCCATGGTCAGTAGACTAGTTAAAAAAAAAATGACCACCCTGGATTCGATTTAGTTACAAATTCTAAACAAAGCATCTATTTTTAGGGTTAGTGGCGTTTAAAAACCATTGAAGCGCAGTGCCTAAAAATAGTAAAATCTTTCTTGACTTTTTCTTTTAGCCACATGTATCAATTAAATTTCATTATATAAGTTTTTAAACAAAAACTTTTTAATACTTTTTTTTTTCTAAAGCTAACAAATTGATCATAAATAACGTTTTCGATTAAATTTCATTAATGTAAAATTTTAATTATTGGTCAATCATGTTTTTTTAAAAAAAATATTATACAACTCTATACAACTCAAAAAATTTCTCAATTCAGCTCTTTTTTTATTTGGTTAAAAATTTTTTTCTCTAAAAATTCTTTTCTTTTTGTTAAAGTTATGAACTTTATTATATTTAAAACATTTTTTATATTTTAACCATATTTATCAAGTTTTTGATCAACCGATCTAATCTACATCTGAAATAACAGATAGAATAAAGCAGATGAATAATCCAGCTGATGAATAATTTAAAAAAAAAAATTTATTCAAATGATCTTAACTCTTTATCGATTTATTTTTATGAATTTTTAAACAGTTGGTATTGATCATAAAAATTTTTTTAACAAAAATGTTTTCTGTTTTTTATAAAGAATATTTAGCAAGAATAAAAATCTAAACGACAATAATTTTTCTTATGACTTAGCAAAGGTTTAAAAATAATTAGATGCTAAAGAAATATTGATGTTTTTAATAGAACTGCGCAATTTTCTTCTAGCTTTTAGCATTATCGTTAAACAGAAAAAAAAAAAATGAAAAAAGGGTTTCAAATGGTTAGTTCGTTTTTAATTTATTTTAGTTGAAGATTCTACAATATTATATACGTGATTTATGGACGGATGGTCAGTTATTTTTATTATTTATTTCAGTTTCATTTTTATTTCTTTTTCCTCCCTGATAGCGTTTGAACTGTGTAATTTAGTAAAAATATTTTTTTTTTATGCGGGTGGAACGAAAGTAGCCGGAGGAGAAGGTGAATTTTTTTTTAAAGATATTTTAGAGCATTATAAACTTAAAGTTTTATTAATTAAAGATTTTTTTAAGCTTTCTAATAATTTTCAAACATTGTAATCCCCTAAAAATTTGTTTTCTGGGTACAAAAATTTTTTTTTTAATTAAAAAGTAGTTACAGGAAACATAACTGTTTTTAGTCTGTTAACTAAATTATAGAGTTTTTAATCAAAATCTACAATAGAAATTTTTGTAAAGCAAATTAAATTTTATGAACACACGTGTTTATCAATAATCGAAATTTATTGAATATTAAATTTTGAATCTATTGTGAATTAAAGGTAGTTCAAATAATATGTTTAAATCAAGATCTTATTTTTTTTTTTATAAAAATTAGCAATTTGAATTTTAGTTAAATTATCACTCCCATTAGTTGACTGGATGACTTGTTATATGTTTTTTATTTATTACCATACAGGAAACTTAATGCAAATCATTTTTTTAAACACCGTTTATCGCGGCATTACGCAAAACTGCCCTTTTCTTGAATTAAACAAAAGTTTTTTATTTTCAACTAAATTTTTTATTAGATGACCAAAGGCTGAACGTGTGAAAAGCAATAATTTTTCGACACCCTCATTTTATAAAACTAGTTGCAAAAAATTATCATAATCGGGTTTTTTTTATTGAAATAATCTTTTAATTAATAATATTTAATTTAAATTGGTTTAATTATTCAGGATTTCAATTGAAACCAAAAAAAAAAAAAGAATTTTAAATGATAAAAGTTTTTTAAAATTTTTTTGCAAAATCTAAGAAATTTTAAAGGAAAATATAATTTAATTTTAATTTAACTTCATTAATGAAATTTCAACATTTTTAATGTACAATGGTTACCATGTGTTTTCATTTTAAAGAATAAGTTGTTCAAAATAGAGTTTTTTAATTTTTGAAAATGACCATTGATTAGTTGAGTAGTGACCAGATGTGGTTGATTTTTAATTTAGAAACTTAAATACTATTCAAAAAAAATTATAAGAGTTGAAGATGCTATTAATATACACGTGGTTCTTAAAAAAAATATTTTTTGAAAAGTTGTTTCTAATTTCTTTATTCTTAAAAAAATGTTTTCAGTTAAAATTTTAGTTAAAAAGATAGTTCATTGGTCAGCATGTGTCCAATTCAAACTAAAAAAAAAATACATTTCCGGTTTTTTCAATAGTGCAAATCAACACGTGTCTAGTAATTTCGTCGATTAAAATAAAACACTAACACAAATAAAAAATGAGCCTAGTGAAAAATAAGCGAGAAATTCCTCAATTCATAACTGTTAATGCATAAAAAAAAAATTACTATGAATTCATGTAAAAAGCCTTTATAAATAAAAAAAACACTGTATCAAGTGAAAAACATCATTTATAATGATCTGCCTCACAATTTACAGCAAATGCTCATAATGATTTTAAATAAAAGAAAAAAGACTAAATAAACCATGTATAGGCTTTATAAAAAAAGCATTGTTAAGAACCAAGCCTAAAAAATAATCTAATGGACTGTTGACTTTAGCCTCTCATTTTTTACGATAACAATGGTTTTTTATGTGTTATTTGATCGTAAGTATGTAAACATATAAACAAGTGAACATAATTAAATCATCATCAATTTTGAATGATGATTGGAAATAAGGTTCGGTTTTCAATTTTTTTTAGAATTTTATAGGTTTTTTTTATTTATATCTAAATATTACAATAAAAAAAGAGCTTTTTGAATATGTTTTGAATGATGATTTTTTGACAAAAAAAATTTGAGTTTATTAAGTCATTTGTTTATAAACATTTTAATAAATGGAATTGATATACAGCTTAGTCATTTTGTTTTTTTCTTAAGCCATATAAATTTTTATAAACTTAAAGTTTTCAAGATTGTAAAGTTGTATCAAAAGTTTTTCATAGTAGTAAAAGTTTATTAGACTTTTTAAACTAATTAATTTTTTGTGACTGCAGTTTATAAGAATTTCTTAGTTTTAAAACATTTAAACCTTGATGAAACATTATAAGCTTTTTTAAATAAGTTGAATGATTTAGTTTCAAGATTAAATTTTTAAGCAACAAGTCTAGAAGTTTTTAAAAGATTTAAATTATTTTTTTGAAACAAAATGTGTAAAAATCAGATTTTAAAACGCAAAAAGAAAAGTTTTATCAGAAGGCTGATTAAATTAAATTTTTTTTGTTTTTTGAAACAAAAAGCAAACAAATTGAAACATTAGGAAATATGCGATTAATGTTAGGAAAATAGTGAGCATAATTATGCTTGTAATTACACAGTTGCAAATATACATTTGACTTAACATTCTTCTCGCTTGACTTAGACTGATTCGGACTGATGGGCAGAGCCAATCGTAAGGTATAAATTTTAGTTTTTTTTTTTTGGTATTTTTAATACAAAAAAGTAAATAAAGTAAAAATAATGAGCAACCACGACTTTTAAAGATTATAATTAAAATAAGATAGGACATAGAAAAACTTCAAGTTTTCAAACTCAAAAAGATTCAAAACCCGTTATTTATGATACAATTTTGATGATGAAAAAAAACGCGTGTCTTTATGTATTGAGTTTTGCAAAAATTTGATTTTTTTTTCTAAAATAAATCTATCAAGTATTGTTTGTTAAATGAAGAAAATTTTATTTCAATTTTAGAACTCTGTTTTTGAAAATTATGTTTTTATTTTTTATCTAAAACTTATTTCAAAAAAAAGAACCAAAGAAAAGCTTGATGATACTGTTTAAAATGTTTTCAGATTTAAAGTAAAAGTGTGAAATTGTTGCATTTGTATTTTAATACTTATAAACCTTCTGCCTTCTGTTTATTCAGAAGCCGCAATACGCAAAGTGTTTGACCGGCCAAATTTAGAGTTTGAAAAAAAAAATGATCATAAAGTTTATTTGCTACTTTTAATCGCACATATGGAAAGGGTCTAAGCACAGTCGGCGGTTTTGTGATTTTTATTCTCTTATTTGTTTTTAGAAAGAAAGTTTAGTTTAAATTTTTAATTTTTTAAAGTTTAGCTTAAATTCGACTCATAAACAAAACTTTTATACAAAACTGCAAAAAAAATATAAAATTTTACTCACCTCTTTCAAGCCACTTGGCTTAATGGCGCTGAAAGGTCAGCTGACCAAGCTAGTTTATGCAATGAAGCAGATCGTGTTGGTCATTCACTGCCTATGCATCTGTCTTCTATCCTTTCTTTTTAATTTTTTTTTAAAATCGACCCTGGAACTCTTTGATTGTAAGTGTGACTAGTAATAAGAATTAACCAGACTTTTATTCTCTTCTACAAAAAATGACCTTATACTATTGCACGTGCTTTACACGCGTAGTATGAATTGCAAAGAATTTTTTAAAATTAGTTAAAAATAAAAACATAGCTTTATTAAGTCTTTAGATATTCAAACTAATATAATAAGCTAAAAATAAAACTTTTTTTAGAAAAATTATTAATAAAACAAAAATTTTTTCTTTTAAATGAAAAGTCATTCTTTGAATAAACTTATAAACAAAAAATTAATTTTCACCTTATCATTGTTTTAAATTAAACTTTATTCAGCAAAAATATTTCGAAAAACAAAAAATTATTCTTTTTAAATTTTATTTATAGACAGATGACCACCAGATGGATAAAAAAAAAAATTTTTTTTGATTTCAAATTGTTTAAACGAATTTACTTAGTTTTTTTTTTTATTTTTGAAATCTCATAAAAAATTACAGATAAATAAATTTTTAATATTTAAGAACGTGTCAAAACTTTGTCCCAATTATTCAACTCTTTTAATATTTTCTATTCAACAAAACTCAGTTATTGACATAATTTTTTCATAAAAATATAAATCAACTATAAAAATTATGATTTCCAAAAAGAAAAAAATAAATAACAAAGTGACCCTATCTAAAAATTAAATTTATTGAAAAAAATGAAAATTTAACGTTCTTATTTGTAAAATAAATCATCTTTTTCATAATTCACAAAAATTTAAAAGCAAATACCATAAATCTGTGAATGGCAGGTTTCAAGTATTTTTACCTCGTTTAAGCTTAAAAGGATTTTTATTATTTTTGTTAAATTCAAAGAAAATATTTAATACTAAAAAATAAAGTTTAAATATTTTGAAAATTAATTGAAATTAAGAGTTCATCAATTTAATTTTATGCGGGTTGTCTTGTAATTTTGTTAATGAATAATGAATTTTTTAAATATCTTGAAAAAAAATTTAAACACCCGCATCCTAAAAAAGCCATCTGGTTAATTTTGGCACGTGTTAAATAAAGAAATTTCTTAAATTTTTTTTAAAGACTAGCCGCCTACTGTCAGTCACACTTCAGTTCAATATAAAAAACTGGACATACTCGAGCCAGACACAGTCAAATAATCTTATTGCTTTTTTATTTTTGAGACTATAACTAGAAGGGCGTTCATCATTTTTCTTAAGAAAAATAAAATTTCTTGAAGTCAACTACAATAAAAAAAAGATAAAGAACAGGAAATGGCGGGTCAATTGTTTATTATTTTTTTATTTTTAGGGCTTTAGAAATAGTTTTCTATAGGGCAATTTCGTCTTGTACCTATATATCAAAAGTAAATATAAAGTTTATTTTTTATGTAATATTTTTGACAATTTTATAGGTGCAAAAAAAGAATTTTTTTTCAAAGATAAATCCTTTTTTGTTTTAAATGAATTTTAATTCAAATCAAATTAACAACTACTTTATCAAAAATCTATTTATTTTTTTTAAGACCACAGTCTAGTATCCGGTTAAGTTTATACACTTTTTTTTGATAATAAATTTAGTAAAAGTCGACTGGTTAACCGGATACTAATAACGTGGATAATGGTTGAATGGTGATGATCTAGATGAATCACAAAGCTGTTGTAAAACAATTTTTTTTTTTAAAGACTGTTTTAAACCGCCTTAGTTCGATGAAGATGAATTAGAGAAACAATGTTAGTAAAATTAATTAATCATAATTGAATTGTGAAGACAGAAAAAAAAGGTCTAAAAATACAGTCATTCAACTGCGACCGTTTATCAAGAAAATATCGAATTTTTTTAACTCTTTTATTCTTATTTTTTTTATTTTTGTTTTTGTAATTTTCTTGAAAAAAAGAATTAAGCCCTATGGGTATTCTAGCGGTAGTTTTACCACTGGCCACTGACCACTAGAAATAACAAAGTTATATTTTTTGATACAAAGTTTAGAGCATCCCTACCGAGTTGAAAGTAAATATTGAACTTCGATATATGATTTCAAAGAATTAAAATTATTTTTTGATTATATAGTTTTATTTTATTTTTATAAAAGGCTGCGAAGTGAATTTTTTTTTTACTTTTAGAGTCATATATTAAAAAAGCTTTTTAAAAAGTAAAAAAGCGTATCTAAAGGGTGACCGTCGGTCATTCAAAAAATTGAGAAAAGCTTTTTTCTTCTTTTTTTTTAGAATAAAATAAATTTAAAAGTCTGCGCAAATATCATGCGATTAAACTTGCGCATTTATTTTTTATTTGTATAAAATTAACGTAGTTTCAAAGCTGTCGATCACCTTTGTATACTAATATATTTTTACAGAATTTAGTGTTTGTCACTTTGTTTCTCAATTTTATCATTACACCCTCTAGCTTCTCGAAAAATATGATAAAATCTTTATTTTCTTACTAAAAGCATAAAAAATTTATTTTTTTTTGTCTTTAGAAAAAATAACGAAAAAAAACACGAAAAAACTTATTAGTCATACACGGTTAAAAAAATTAAAATTGATGTTATAGTTTCGAATAAGCTTACATAACCTCATGCCTATAATTTATGGATAGTTATGTAAAAGACCTATAAAATGTTTTTTACATAAAAAACGATTTTTCTATACATAAAAAAATGATCTGCGTTTATTTTTTTTCAAATTTTCTTAAACTATATTTATGAAATTAAGATTTCGGACTTTGCTTATTTCAAATGCTTAAAATCAATTATTTTTTTGAATTACTTTTTATTAACAATAGCTTAAAATTTATTTTTAGAAAGATGAATACACAAAAAATGACCCACTAGTCCAATTTTTTATTTTCAAACGTCATTCGAATGTCATTAATCAGATACATGTTCAATATTTTAAATAATTTAAAAATAGAAATGAAAAGCATTCATGAAAGTTTGCTTTAAATTTTATTTTTTCAGCAAACTATCTTTTACCAGGTGAAGTTATTCAGCTGTGGTTTAGATAAATTTTTCTTTGAAAAAAAAAAGTGATTCAATTAATTGAAAATGGTTAAAATTTGTGGTAATTAGCTGATGGATGAATTTTTGATAAAAGATGGTTACTAATCAATCACTATGTAACTATAAAAGCTTTAAATAATTTTTTTATATATAATTTTTAAGTTTATTTTTTAATTTTTTTTTTAGTTTAGTTTTTTTTTAATAAAACTGTGGTCATTTTTTTTTTTACTAGAGCTTGCCATGCGCAAAAACCATTTAAAACTTATTTTTTTACAGAAATGCTTTTTTTAGATGCTAGTAGGAGGGTGTGTGACAGATCCGCCTTTCAAATACATATTTCTCAGAGAAAAATGGTTAAAAAACTACCTCCCTTGCGTGGCTTTAACCTACGCCGACTCTATACTTGGCATATTTGTTTTTTAGTCACACGCCAGTGTTTTTTATTTTTATTTGCCACTGTTAAGCAGTTTGTCGTGCTGAATACTTCATAATATCTCATTTTTTAATGTCCTTTATGCATCATTTTTGATGGCCACTCTTAACTCAAATGCTTTGGTTGCTAGTCCAGCTTCACACAACGAAACACAGTCTACTGCTGAAGTTGAAAATATTGTAAGACATCTTGATTTTGCGGCTTTAGACAGATTAATGAATGCTGCAGCAGCAATTTCTAACAATCAAGCATCTTTAAAAAGTATTTGGCAAAAAAATATAAAGTCAAAAAATATGGTGAAAAATTCTTTAAGTGAGTCTAGTGAAAACAATCGTAAATCTAGTAGAGGTAGTGAAGAAGATCCTAGATCTTTCATAAGTGATGAAGAAGATGAAGATTTTCTTGAAGAAGATATTTTAAATGAAGAACAATGTTCTGCGTTTTTAGCATCTACTTCACCAGATTTAGTTGACAATATGAATAGTAATAGATTTGATACATTAAACAAATCAATCGCTAAAAGTTTTTCTGCAAAAAATTATAATCAAGCTGATTCTATAAATGAAGAACTTTGTGATGATAATGATGAATTTGTTTTTGCAAACAAGCCTTTAAAGTCACCTGGTCGTCGTAAAAGTTCTTCTAGATTAGCTAGACAAACTGGAGGAGGCAATAATTGTGCTACATCAAAATATACTTGTCATTTGTGCGAATTTAGTTGCGATGAAAAACCACAGTTTAATGCTCATATGGATAAACATTATGAGCATAGATGTTCAAGATGTGGTTATGGTTGTCGTACTAAAGGAAGATTAAACCGTCACATAAGAGAAGCACATCCTGATTTAGCTTCGGATTTAAGTGAAAGCAAATCAAAGCGTAAAAAACGCTCAGCTTCTGTAGACTTATATTTAGTACCTAATAAACAGTCAAAGTTAAGTAAACCTGATACTGAAGATGTTTTAAGTAATTCAGTAGTTAGTGATGCAGGTAGTGATTCAACTATAATAATTGATCAAAACAACACAAATAAACTAAAACTACCTGAAGAAAAAAACTTAACAAATCCTTTAGATTCATCTTCAAATATCATAGCAACAACAGTTAGTTCAATTAAAAATGTTTCATTAGCTGACAGATCTCCCTCTCCTGAATCTGAATTCAAGGAAATTGAAGAACCTGATCAAAGTTCTTCTTGTGAACCTTTATCTAGGCCATCATCAAATAATGATCAGCTTGTTATTTCTGGTAGTAATCAAACAAATATTACTCGTAGAAAAAGATATAAGTGTAAACAGTGTAACCATTTATCTACAAGTAAGGCAGATTTTTGGGAACATAATAAAACTCATATCAAAGCTGAAAAAATGCTTAAGTGCCCAAAATGTCAATTCATAACTGAGTTAAAGCATCATTTAGAATATCATTTACGAATTCATTTTAATTCTAAGCCATTTAAGTGTTTTAAGTGTAATTATTCTTGTATTAATAAATCCATGCTATCTTCTCATTTAAAATCTCACTCGAGTATTTATCAATATCGATGCAATGATTGTGCTTATGCAACAAAATATTGCCATTCATTAAAACTTCATTTGAGAAAATATAATCACAAACCAGATAAAGTATTAAACTTAGATGGTAGTGAAAATCCTTACCCAATTATTGATGTCTACGGAACACGTCGAGGACCAAGACCTAAAAAAGGTGTTGGTAGTTTAAAACTTGTAAAACAAGTGTTAGAAGATAATGATCATGTTGTTGTTAATAAAGAAAAAGTTGATTCAATAGTGACTACTTTATCTGAACAAAATCCAGAAGAAGGAGATGAAAAGTTATTTCGTATAATGAGAAGTAATGAAGAAAGAGAAGTACGTGTTGATCAACAACTAAATTTTATTATAGGTGAACAGCTAAAAGCTAATACTGGAACAACTTTACCGAATAATTCAGTAATTGAATGTCAAAATACTTCATCTATTGATAAAAATGAATACAAAGAAGCTACATTAAAAGAAACTTTCACTCAAGCTAAAAATCAAAATAATTGTAAAGCTTTAAGTAAATCATTTACGCCATTACAAGTTCAGTCAACAGTTCATTTTGTAAAAGAAAAAAATAAATTAAGTCAAAATAAAAATATTAAAAAGTCAGATTCAGATAGTAAAGATTATAATCAAGCTAATTATTTTCAAAATTTATCTTCTAACTTAGATTTAGATGAACAAGAAAAAGTGCAATCACCTACTTTAAAACATAATTCAAGTCAAAAATTACTAAATTTAATAAATTCAGAACAATTATCTGATATACCTACAGCGCTATTAGCTCGTTCTCTGTTTAGTCCTTCAGTTTTTTCTTCTAACGAAAAAGAAACTAACAATTTATTTATTGAAAATTATTCACCTAGCCAAGCACAGCAACTTATAACTAATCAGCTTCTTCAAAACCAGTTAGCTTTAATTGCACAATTAAAAGCTAATCAACAAATTGTAAATAATATTGATTCTAAACAAGAATCTACAGACTTATTAAATAATTTACCAAACCCAAATAACTTTTTTTCACAATTAGCTACATTAAATATGGTTTTAAATAACAATAAATTCACTGATTCTAGTCATTCGCAAGATATCAATAATCTTTGGACAGAATCTAGTTTAAACACAATGTATGGACAACAATCTAATCCTATTATGAATAGTAATTTTTTAAATCGAGCACTGCTTAATTTTTCACCCCGATCACAAGCATCAAATTCTGCAGCAGCTTTAACAAACAACTCATCCAGTCCAGATGCATTAACAATTTCTACAATAGACGAATCGTCTAATTCAAAAAGCCTAACTAATTCAATGATCACTAACTGGCATTCATATGCCGCTAGTCTACTCAATAATAGTAAATTTCAAGCTACTTCCTTATTGTCTGCGCCATCTTCACCACCTGACAATCAAACGTCAATTTCAAATGTGGGTACAACAAATAGTTTGACAAGATCAAAAACTACTGACCAACTTGATATAAAAAATGTGACAAACATGAAACAACCACATTCAAGTTTACAACAGAAGGCTATTCTTTCTAGTCAAAATGATCTTGGTTTAGTTTTAAATTCAATTGGACAAGTGTTTAACTCATCGCCAAATTTGTGTCCAGCATCTAATACAAATAATCAGTCAAGCGAATTTGATTTATCTACAATTTTAGGTTATAGTATGTTAGCAATGCGCATGCAACAACAGTTTACAAATAATTCTCCAAGTCAGCAAAAAAAAATTAAAGAAAGTTTTTAAAAAAGTAAATTTTGTGTTTGATTTTTACAAAAACAAACAATTGTTACTTTCTTTCACAATTCATATCTCTTTTTGTTGAATTTTTTTTTTCTATTTTAAAACCTGTAATCTAAATATAATTTTAAGATACGAAAAATAATTAAACTCATTAATTATTTTTTTCACCTATTTGTTTAACTCTTATTTAATTTTTTTCATGTAAATTGTTACCGCTATAAACAATTCTAGTATTGCTTGAACAAAAATTTTTCTAATCATTTTTTTGAATATTTTTTATTTTAACCGTATATTTTTAATTAAATAAAATAAAATTTGGCATTTAATAAACAATGTTTAACCTTTATTTTCAAGTTTTTTTTAATTCATTATTTGGTTCTAAAACTTTCAAATTTTTTTTCAGACATCAAATTTTGACCTAAATTATGAACTTTTTTTTTACAATAGACTAACTTTTTATTTTTGTACCTTTGTTACTTTTAAAAACCGCTATGAATCAAATTTCTAACCCATTTTTTCATTCTTGTTCGTTCTGTTATAATTTTTTTTTTATAATTTCACTGCAACTGACCACTCAATTTTCGTATTTTTTCTCAATTTTTTTAACTAAAAATCGAAATAAATTTAAATAAAAATGTTCTAAACTTTTTTTTTGAATTTTTTTTATTCAGCTTGTTGAAATTATTTAGCTATAATTATGATTAATACTGTTTTAATAAGTTTTTACGTTTTGATGAAGCTGAATAAATTTATAGGTTTAGTTTATAATTCATTGAAACATACTTTTTCGATAAAAAAAATCTTTTAACAAGACAAATTTTTTTTTCTCAAAACTTATAAACAAATTTTAATTTATTTTCAGAGAAAATTTTGTAACAAAAAAACTTTTTAAAATTTTTTATTAAAAGAATTTTATAAACTTTCAATATCTTTTAATAAACTTCAGCAGTTTAGTTATTTAGATTTAATATATTGGTATATGCAAATTTTAAATTAAAATTTTTCAGTTTTTTTTTAGTTTGTTTTTACCAAAAAAAAAAAAATAAACGCAAATTTTAAATTACTAATGTTTTCATATTTTATTATGACTTTTTCTTGGGAAACAACACTTTTATCAAAAAGATCTGTTTTATTACCACAAATTAATACATCCGGATTTTATATATAATTTAAGTTATTTCAAGTAATTTTTTATTTCAATAGTTGTTTTTAATATTAAAAATTACATTTTAACCCTATTACATCATAGAAAAAAACTCTCTTTGCTTTTTGGAAATGTATCATTAAAAATTTTTTCAAACTACTAGGAGAAAAAAATTTTTTTCTTAACTTATGGTGCCATCATGAGTTTGTATAATGGACAAAAATCAATATTTGAATAAATTCAAAAAAGTTTAGAAACTTTTTAAACTTTATAAAAGTTTTTATTATTTTTTTTCAATTAAACCTTTTTTTGTCCATACAAGCTTAAGTGGAACTCATTTTTAAGAATAAAATAATTCCTATTTTAAAAATTGTTAAATCTTGTTTGTGAAAGTTTATAAATACATTTTTCAATTTTACAAGATAAAAAATTACTACAGTGAATTTTTATATGCTAGAACTTAATATTTTAGAAGCCATGTAAGCCGCCGCCGAATTGTAAACAAAAATAATGTGGTTTTCAAAAACATGCAATAAACTGTTTAAGTAGTTAAAAATTAGTTTCAAATAAAAATCATTTTTATTTTTTAAAAATGGATAAAGATATTGTGGATGATGAAAGATTTAAAAAAGTTTTAATTGATCCAAGATATAAAACATATAAAGAAGTTACAAAAAATGTAGAATTAGATAAACGTTTTGAAAAAGTTTTAACTGATAAAAAATTTAGAATTGATGATGATTTGTTTCATAAAGATGAATCTAGTAGTAGTGATGAATCTTCATCTGATGAAGAAGAAGAAATAGATGAAATTGAAGACTTTGAAGAAGAACAAAAAAATTGTTTGAATGAAAATTTAGAAGAAACTAATCGAATTGCAATTTGTAATTTAGATTGGGATAGAATAAACTCAAATGATATTTTTATATTATTAAATTCATTTAAGCCAACAGAAGGTCATATAAAAAGTGTTAAAATTTATCCATCTGAATTCGGTAAAGAAAGACTTGCTGAAGAATTAATAAAAGGACCTAAAGAATTAGTTGAACTACCTGAAGAACCAATAAATGAAGAAAAAAGAAAAAAAATAAGTACAAAAAAATTTGATTTTGATGAAGATGAAGAATTTAATAAAAATGGTTTTGTTAAAAACAAATTAAGAAAATATCAGTTAAATAGATTAAAATATTATTATGCAGTAGTATGTTTTGATTCTGTTAAAACAGCTGTTTCAATTTACGAACAGTTAGATGGCTTTGAATATTTAAATAGTTCAATTCGTTTAGATTTAAGATTTATCCCTGATGATATGGAATTTGAGGATGAATGTAGAGATGAATGTACTGCTTTACCTGATTTAAACTTTTATAAAGCCCCAGAGTTTATTAATACAGCATTGCAACAAACTAAAGTTAGATTAACTTGGGAAGAAGATAACCATGATTTGTCTAAAAAGTTATTAAAATCTTTTGAAGATATTGAAAAAAATAAAGATATTGATTATTTAGATGAATATTTAGCTTCTGATACTGAAAGTGAACTAGATTCAATATCAGAGGGTTATGAAAGTGATGATAATAATGATAAAGTTGAAAAATATCGAAATTTATTAAAGAATATTGAAGAAGAAGAGAATAAAATAAATAAAGATAAGAATAAATTTGATATTGAAATAAATTGGGGACCTGAGCTTGATAATATGAAACAAGATTCATCAAGTGAAGAAGAATTTGATGAAGAAGCTAAATTAGCAAAGTTGAAACAAGAAAAACGTAATAAATTTAGAAAAAGTAAAAAATATAAAAAACAGAATTCAGATGCTAATAAAAAAGATAATTCTGATTTAGAACTCATTACAATGGACATAAATAAAGACACTAAAAAACATTTTAATTATGAAAACTATGTTGAAAATAGTAAAAAAGTTAATAAAGAGAAAAAAATAAGAAAAGAAGCTAAAGATGAATTCGAGGTATTTAATTTAATTTTTTTTTTTTTAATAAGTTTAATTAATTTTTTTTTCATAGTTTGATTCTAAAGATCCTCGTTTTGCTGCAGTTTTTGATTCTCCCTTATTCAACATTGATCCATCTAATCCTAAATTTAAAAGAACTAAAGCTATGAATGAGTTAATTAATAAAAAAATAAAAAAATCACAAAACTAAATTAATATAATAAAGTTATTTTATTTAAAAAAAAACTATTTTCGTACAAGTTTTTTAAGTTATTTTCTCATTGAAATAGAGGACGCTTTTTATTTTTAAAAAAAGTTAAAATTTTTAATTTTTATAATCAAAAACTAGATAGAGCTTTTTGTTTTTTGTGTGTTTTTAACTTTAAAAAAAATTATTTTTATTTTCATTAAACTCGAAATGATTGATTAATAAATACTTAAGAATCTCATAAAGTATATTATTTTTTTTTAAAGAATTTGTTTTTTGAGGTTAACGCCTCTTAGGTTTTTTTTATTCAATTAAATTTCTTAGTCCTTTTAAATATTTTAAATTATGGTTCTGTACACTAAATTAGCCATTTTGGCATTATTAGGTATTTTTTTGACATCAACGTGTTGTATGTATTTTGTTTATTCAAATTTTCCTAAGTTATCAAAGTAAGTTGAAAAAATAATTTTTTATCAATCTTAATTTAATATTTATTAAAGGGAAGACCAAGAGAATTTTAAATTACCAAGAAACATTGAAGATGCAAAACGTTTAGGTTTTTTATTAGCTCAATATACAGATAATTATTATTATACTGTTCTTTCAGGATTTGTTCTAACTTATATATTGTAAGTATTTATTTAATTTTCGATTAAAAATAATTTTTTTGATTTTTAATTGACAGTTTACAAACATTTGCTATACCTGGATCAATTTTCTTAAGTATTTTAAGTGGTTTTTTATTTAATTTTTGGTTAGCTTTAATTTTAGTTTGTAGTGTAAGTTATATTTCAAAACTTTATTTACAGTTGACTAATTATTTTTTCCTTTTAAAAGTGTTCTGCAACTGGAGCTTCATTATGTTATTTATTATCTTACTGTTTTGGTAAACCTTTAATTGAAAAATATTTTTCTGAAAGAGTAGAAAAATGGTCTAAACAAGTTGCTAAGCATAAACATAATTTAACTTTTTATATCATTTTTTTAAGAATAACACCTTTTTTACCTAATTGGTTTATAAATATTGCATCACCCGTTATTGATGTTAATATAATAACATTTTTTATTGGTACATTTGTTGGTGTAGCTGCACCATCATTTGTAGCTATTGAAGCTGGTAAAACTTTAAATAAATTAACTTCATCAAATGATTTTATTTCATGGAATTCAATTTTATTACTTTTACTGTTTTCAGTTCTTTCTTTATTACCTGTTTTGTTTAGAAAAAAACTGCAAACTGTAGTTTAAAACTTAATCAGTATTTTTCAATATTTTATTGTTAATCATTAAAACATGTAAATAATTTGTGAGTTTAGTTTAGAATTAACAATTTTTTAGATGAATTTAATATTTTTTAGAAATAGTTTTAAATGTGTTTAAAATTATGAATCACAATTTACTGGGACATGTGTAATTATTAATTAACTTAACTACAAAATAATTTAAAAAATTTTTTCAATCAAATAAACCTAAATATTCAAAGTATTAAACATCTAATTGTTTTCAGAAAAAAATAGCTACTATATTAAATAGCTAAGCAATTTAATTAAATTTTTTCTTTTAAAAGCTTATCAACTTTGATTCACGGTCATAAAAATTAGTTTAAAGAATGTTTTTTATGAAAAATATTTTTTAGCGTAAATAAATATTTAAGCTTTTAATTCAAGTAATTTAAATTTGACTAATCAATAGTTTAAATAAAAAAGTTTTATTTAAACATCAATACATAACTAAATTTGATTTTTACAAAAGTCTAATTTTCAAAAATAAAGTATAAAAAGTTAATTTTTTAGTTTTAATTTATATTTAGATCAAAATTAACAGTCTAAAAATAATTATTTTAGTACGCAAACTTAAAAAATTATCCAAAAAATTATGGTCTACATTGTCTTAAACCTCGTTGAATATCTTGACTATCACAGCTATTTGATCTTTTTCTTTTTTTATCTCCTAAACTTTCTTGACCAGAATCTATATCTTCTTCGCTACCAGAACTAGAGCAACAAGAAGAACCTGAACTTGAACTACTTGAATCTGAGCTTGTATCAGACGCTAAACCAGATTCCATTGACAAATCAACTTTATCAGCGACAAGGGCTAATTCTGGCTTATGTTGTTTTAGCTCTTTGTACCATTTTTGAGATAATTTAGGTCTTCCTCTAACAGTTTTATGCCAAACAACAGGAAAATTTGTTAAGCTAGCAAAATTTTGTGTGATAGCTATTGTTTCAGTTAAATTAAGAACAACATGCCACCACCCACCAGGAACAAAAACAGTTTCTCCAGGTTTTTGTACAATTATTATTGGTTTAAACATTTGTGGCCAATCAGGCTCTTGTGTTTTTGGATAAATTACTTTAAACCAGGTTATAGCTTCATCAGTTTGTTTTCCTCCTTCGTTATATGCAACTTTTATTAATTCTTTAGGTGTTGTTGTTGGAAATAAACACCATAATTTATAGCCTTGAACTAAAGCATTCCATGCTGATGTACCTAATGGATCTATATGAATACCAGTTCCTGATCTAGGAGAACCCATTACAAACCAACGATATGGAGGTCTCTTAGCTTCTCCAGCATATTTAAATAGATCATCTCTAAAGTAAATAGGTATGTCATAATCTTCTAATATTCTTTTTTTACGAGGATGCTGAATAAAATTCTTTTAGTTAAAAATTCAAAAAATTTGTTGACTTACCTCTCCATAGCTACTGTCAAAAATATAAAGGGGACTATCATCTTGATTAGTTTTCATATAATGAACAAAATATTTCATTTTTAATTTAACACTATATCCTTCATTATCTTCACCACATTTAAATTTTTGATTTCTATATTTTTTGGCTAATCTCTAAAAAATTTAATTTGATAAAATTCTAATTTTAATAAAAAAATCTTAATTACCGGCAAAGTCCATTTATATTCTGCTTTCCAGTTTTTGGTAGCACCTGTAATAACAACTGGAATGTACAGTTTTTCATATTTTTCAATAAATTCATCTGGGGAAACTTTGTTTATATCTACACGTGTACAAATATCTTTATAATTTTCAGGATTTAGATCAAAATTTTTATAATAATTATTTTCTTTCCATTTAGAATTTGATCCAGATAAAAGTTCTAACAGTTCAATTTAAAATTAATTGTGTTTCTTTTTTTATTATTTGAATTTTCTTACCTGGCCTTGCTTTTAACTTGGCATCATCAATTCTTTTCTGAGACCTGCGATCGTACTTTGAATAAATATCATTACAATTTTCCATTAGTTAAATACTATCTGGCAATATTGTAATTAATACTTAAAGCGATCAATATAAGAAATAAGAAAATATTTTTAGTGAAAAACTAAATACATTTAATAGAAAATAAACTTTTGAATTTTGTGAAAACCCAAAAACACAGCTGATTTATTTAGCCGTTTTTTTTCTTATTAAACGGCTTAAAATTTTAAAGTTTTTTTAAATTAATTTAAACTTCATTAAGAAAAAATAATTAATTTTTTATTTCTAAAAATGAATTTTTCAAAAATCACTAATTTTATTAAATTGAAATGTACAGTTAAATTAAATTTTTTTTTTTAGAACAATTTTAGATAGATTTTTAAATGTTAAGTTTAAAGCTAAATTAGTTTTATTTATGAAAATAGTAGCAAAATCACCAACTTTTGCTCTAATTCCATCTGCAATTTTATCACCTTTTTTATGTAAAATATCTTCTACAATTACACCAACAATATCTCCAACAAATATACCTAAAGCTTTAGTCATTTTTGGTTGTAAATTATCTTCTATTTTTAATTTACTATTAAAAAACAAATTTTTTTTTTGTAAATCTGATCTTGGCTTTAATTGATTTAAGTTTTTTGAGATGAATTGATTTATCAATTTTTGAGATTTATACGTATTTAATTGATTATCAATGTATAAAGGAACCATTTTTAAATTATTCAATGGAATATTAATTTCTAATGCTTCATCTTTTTTGTTGAAATTAATTCTTTTTTTTTCACTTCTCAAATTTTCTTTTTTTATCAAATTTTTTTCTGATTTTTTATATATCTCATTTAGTAGTTTAAAGTCATTTTTGTCTAAATCTATTATTATTGGTATATAATCTCCTTCAAAATTCATTCTTTTTTCATAACTAATAATGTTTTTTGGTAACAAATTTTCTTTCAATTGATAATTACTGCTTTCTTTTTTTTTTAGTATTTTAGGCAAAAATAAATCTTTTTTATTCAATTTTGATTTTTTAATTGATTTCAATAAAAGTTTCAAAACTTTACGTCTAGTAAATTTTGTAAAAGGATCAATTAAATCATTAATTTTTATATTTTTGAGATAATTTTCTTTTTTTGTTTCTTTAGTTTTTAAACAATTCACTAAATTATTTTCTAATTTTAATAAAAATAAATTTAAAATTAACAAAAATATTATTCTCCTCATTTTTTACAAACTCAAATAGTTCTTTAATTTACTTTACTTCTTTTAATTAAAAACTTTATTTGAAAAACCAAATATTCTTTTGAACACTTAATAACTTTATTTATGAAGTTTTGACTTTTAAAAACTTATTTTTTAAAACTTTAAAAAATTATTTTTTTTGTAATTTCTTAACTAAATGATTCAATTTTCGTTTAATAATCAATATTTTTAAATTCTTTTCAATAATTCTGTTTTTTAACTTTTTAATTTTTCTTCATTTATTATATTACTCTTCATCGATTTAATATTTATATTTTTCTTCATCAATTTAATTTCTGAATTCTTATTATCAATTTATATTCACTAAATCAATCGAATTTTATTTGTTTTTAAAAGTTTTTTTAAAAAAAAAATTTAACCTGATGAACTTTAAAGATAAAACTCTGATAACAAAATATAAAGATTTATTAAAAAATTTTTTTTTTGGTTATTTTAAAAATTAAAAGAAAAAACTCAATACTTTAATTGTGGTTTGTTTAATTTAAAAGGTCAATTTTATTAGAAAACTAATTTTAAATTTTATTTTAAATTCAATCTTTAAATAAGTTTTTTTGAAAAACTAATTTCATTTAAAAAAGTTAGTTTTTTTAATTTGTTTTTTTATTATTTTAAATACTTTTAATCATCATTTAACAAAAAAATTCATTTAATGAAGTTTATTTAAAAAGATTTACCTTTAAAAATTATGTTGTAAAACTGTAATAAAAAAATAAAGTTAAAATTGATAATTTGGCGTTAAGATGATACTAAAAAAAATAGTATTCATCTGAATAGATAACCAGATCACGTTTTTAATTAATTTTTAGGTTCTTTTTTTGAATTTATAAAAATAAAGTTTTTTTTTCAAAAAAGTAGCAAAATAAAAAAATTTACTTCAAATTGTAATGAAAAGCTACTTATTTTTATTGATAATTAAGTTTTTTGGAGTTTTAATAAACTTTAAAGTCTATTAAATTTATATTTTTAGTAAACATAAATAAATTAAACTCACAAATTAAGCACGTCTCTAAGAATATAATCAAAACATCTAAAACTTGTTTTAAGCCATTATAAGTATTTAAAAAAAGATTAATTAAGGACAGAATTACGAATTAAATATGATAAAAAATTTATCAAAACTTAAAAAAAAAAACTGATTTTTTGTTGATTAAATTACTTTTTATTTCAAATAAGTTTACAAAATTTATTTGTTCTAATTTGAATGATTAGTATTTAATTCGAATAAATTTGATGTTTGATTTAAAATAGCTTTTCTATTAAATGAATTTTGAAATATTAAATCTATTATTTCATCAACTACTTTTTTTAAAATCCATTTTAAAACAACCATAGTGTTAGCAAAAATATAATGTTTAGGCTGTTTAGTTAATCCATTAAAAATACAACTTAATTTTTTACATTTAGACATCCAATCTTCTAAACCATTTATAATTGTAACTTCAGATGGTATTGTAAGTTTACTTGTTTGATTTAATACATCATGACATTTTAAATAAAAACTTGTATCATTTTTATAATTAAACCATGAACCTAAATTATATTGTCTATAACAAAGTAATTTCAAACTTACAGAACTGTTTAAAATAATTAAAATTAAGAGAAAGAAAATAAATTTTTGAGCAAGCATTTTTTGAAGTTTCAAAAAAAAATATGAACAAAGATACAAAATTTTTGTTTTTTGTTCTACCTAACCCCCTATTAAGATAAGAAGTAAATTTTAAGATAACTTTGTAAAGCTTCAAATAACCAGAAAGCAGGTTACATAGATTTAAAAAAAAAAAACATGGAATTAATCTTTAGTCTTTATATTATTTTATAATTTAAATATTCTAAATATAATTAAAATGATTCACAAAAATTTAAAAATCAAGTAAATTGATTTCATTTTTATGAAAAGCTTGTTTATACAACTCAATATAAATTTAATTAGAAAAATTATCAGAATAAATACATATTAACAAAATAAAAAAAATAAAAAATTATTTGTTTGGTGTTGGAACTTGATTTAATTCAGATTCATTACTAATTCTTAATATTTCTTCACAAATCTTTTTGTAATTCCAAGCATCCCCTCTTAAACGTTTTCTTTGGATAGCAATCATACCATGAAATTGACAAACTTCTAAATTAAACGTTAATACATTTGAAAATTTATTATTCATAGCACATCTTATTGTAAAACCTTTTTGTTTACAATCGACACCTTTTATTCTTAAGCCATCCATTAACTTATCAATACATTGTTGAGGATCTGTGTATTTTGTCATTGTTAAATTTTTAGCAGAATCTGTTGTAGTTAAAGAACGTGGTACATTTAAAGAACTATGCCCTGGTGTAGCTGTTGCTAAAATTCTTTTTAATAAACTTTTTTTAGGGGTTTGCAATGGTAATTGTTTTTCTTTGATAGGTGTTAAAAAGTCTTCTTTCTTTATAGGAATTTTTGATTCTGGTGAAAACAATCTTGGCTTTTTAACTTGAATGCTGTTTAAAAGTACTTGTTGATTTAAATCTTTTAAAGGAGACATTATAGGAGATTTAACAGCAACAGGTATACGTGAAGGTGATTCAACGTTATTTTCTTTACCAGGAATTAATTTTATAGGTAAATTTGCTTTGGTAGGAGATTTGGTATCATTGTTTTTGGCCTCATCATTAATTTTTTTGTCATTCAGTTCATCTTCTTCTAAACTAGTTAATTTGCGTTTTGGCCTATTTGATAGAACATCTGTTTTAATTGGTGAATTTTTAGTAATATTTTTCAATCTATCATTATTCTTTTCAATTAAATCTTTGTTAACTTTTTTATCTTTGGTATAATCAATTGCATTAAACTTGTTAGCAAAATTGACCCTATCAGTTCTATACTTAAATGGGGACTGCAAAAAAAAAAAAAAAAAGTTATTTTTATCTTTATGTTTAAAAATGAATAATTATTACCAAAAGATTTTTATTTTTTTCTTTTAATAACCAGTAAGTAGCTGTTTGATAACCAAATTTAGTCAAAATATTTTTTCTCAATTCTCCGTATTGAGTAGTTTGAAAGTATTTGTGAACTTGCCACAATAACTATAAAAAAAATAATAAAATCACGTAAAAACAATTTATATTTTTATTTGTGTGAAAAAAAAATACCTCTTCATCTATATGTCCTTTTTGAACTTCAACAAACTCAGAAGATCTGTACGCATTGATCCATGGATGTTTCAACAGTTGTTGAACAGTAATACGATTCTTTGGATTTACTTGCAACATTGAGCTAATAACTGAACGAGCTTCTTTACTAAGCCAGGATGGCATATGATAAACACCTGATTGTATTTTTTTATAAAGCTGAGGTAAATGGTCATCTTCAAAAGGTAATTTACCAACAAGTAAAGTATATAAAATTACTCCAGCACTCCAAACATCAACCATAGGACCATGATAAGTAGAACCTTAATAATATTTTTTATTTAGAAAATAAAAAAAGACAAAATTAATTAAACTTACCTGAAATAAGTTCAGGAGATGCAAAGCTGGGTGTACCACAGCAAGTATTTAAAAGTAAAGAAGAATTTTGCTATTTTTTTTAAGTAAAAAAGAAAAATTTCTGTTAATATGAATAAAAAACATTTTTTTGTATAATATTGCGTGTTTAAAATAATTTAAAATTTTTTAAAATTTTGAATAACACACGTCAAATATCAATTTTTTTCTCTAATTTTTATCTAAAAACTAATTTTTAGCGTAAAAGAGTTATTAAAACATAAACATCTGTTAAAATTAATAGACTAAAAAATATAAAAAAAATTTAAGTAAAAATGCAAATAAAATCTTACTTTTGCTTGTCCAGCTAGTCCAAAATCTATCAATTTTATACGATGTTTAGAATCAAATAAAATATTTTCAGGCTTTAAATCTCTATGAGCAAAACCATTACTATGCATATAGGCAAGGACTTCAATCAACGAACTCATAATTTTTTGAGACTCTGCTTCTGATAGCCTAGACTTTGAAACAATATAGTCAAACAGTTCTCCTCCACTGCAATACTAAAAAAAAAAGTTAATTTGTTTAGAATAAATTTTTTTGAGTTTATTCAATTTAAAATTAAGACCGCAATTTTCTAATTCAAAGTTTAAAAAAACTAATTAATTACTGTATACAATGACAAAAAAAAATTTTTTTATTCTGCTATCCAATTAATGGTACCTACTTGATTGAATGAAAAAATACAATAGGTAATTCTAACTGTGTGAATAATTACACGTGGTTCTGTCGATCAATTTATCTAAGGTCAAAAACTTCGTTTTTAAAAAAAAATCTATTATTTGTTTTATTTATGAAAAAAGAATATAAACTAATTCAGAAGCTAAAATTATCTAAAAATTTTTAAGTTATTAAAATTTTTTGATTCAAAAACGGACTTTCAATAATTACTAAAATAGAATTTTAATATAATTTGAAAAATAGATCTTTCTTATTTAAAATTGGCACACGCCATTTGATTATAATTGACTTTTAGCTTTTCAACTTTGACTTGAAAAATAAGTTTTTTTTTTATAATAGCACATGGACTAAAATCAGTTTACAATCATTAGACCATATTATTACCTTAACGTTTATAAAAAAAAAGTTTTGTACTTTTTTTAAAAAAAGGAGCAAAAATTGATCCCATAAGCACATTTTTTTACAAATTTTTACTAAAAATAATGCCTTAGAAAAAAACTCTTTAAAATAATAAATTATTTTGTTTTAAGCAGGTGATACTTCCTAACCTTTTTTTTTAAGATAATATTATCTTAAAGATTAAAAAAAACAGATGTCTTTTCTTAAATAGTTTTAAAAAATTTTTAAAACTTATATGCTCTGATATATTTTTGAATAAAAAAATTTCACTTACTTCTAAAATTAAGTAGATTTTAGTATCTGTTTCGATAACTTGAAGTAATTTTGCAATATTTTCATGTTGAAGTATTTTTAAAGCATTGATTTCTGTATGAACTCTAAATAAATCTTCACCAAGTTTCTCTTTTTCCATACATTTAATCGCAACTTTTTCTCCAGTTAATAAATGAGTACCAAGTTTGACCTTACTAAAACCACCTAAAAATAAAAAAAAATTCGATTAATAAATTAAACTTAAAATTATTTTTTAAGTACTTTATTGAAACATTAAATAAAACAAAAAAAATTAAATAAAGTCTTGATTACAACTTAATTCACTAATAATTTTTAATAAAAACATTAAAACACATTAAACTTTAATTCAACTAAAGTTTTTAAAAAAATTTTAATTTTAAGAAAATTACCTTCGCCTAATTTTTGTTTATGAATATAATAACCAACGTCAATATCTGAATCTTCTTTAACATAATTATCTCTATTAACAAAATAATATGGTTTTAAAGGTGGTTGAATCGGTAAATTTTGAGTACTTTGTACAGACATTATTTAAAAGAAAATTTTTTCAACAAAATCAAAAAAAAAAAAACTTTATCAAATTAAAATATAATTATAAACAAACACCATCAATAATTGAGTTACTAAAGAATAAAGATGTAAAAGTTTAAAAAGTTTTTTGAAAAAACAAAAAAATAAGAGGTCAATGTAAATGTTTTTTTACGTGAATCTAAAATTTAAAATGAATTTTAAAAACAGTAAATAATTTGTAGAAACTTTATTTTAAATTTTTAAATTAGCCAATCAGAAACGAGGAAGTTAGTAAATTTGCGCTTCTCTAAACGCGCCCCCTATAGTAGCTTTAAAATTTTTCGTAAATGCTTAGTCGTAATAAGTAGAAAAATTTTTCCTTTTTTTTACATATTGATTAGATTATTCAGACCAAATAATTTTTTTTAATTCGATAAAAAAAACTTATTTAAAAGTAATTTTTGTCGTGTTAAATTTCTTTTTAAATTAAATTTGCATTCAAAAATTTCCTTAAACAATTCTCATCTTTTAAAATCTTTTCATGACGAATTAAAAAAGTAATTGTTACAAAAAAATCTTTGTTCTTTTAAATCAAATTAAGCTATATTTTTTGTTTTCTTAAAATTAGTTTTATTTAAATTTTTTTCAAAAAAAAGTCTCAAATAATATTGAGTATTCAAAAAATTCCAATCATAATATTAAAGGAACTTTAAATAATGATGTTAATATTTAAAGGTAATTTTTATATAATACAATAGTTACTTAGTTATTCATTAAAGCATAATTTTAATTTTAATAATGCCTTGTGTATTTTGGGTGGTATGGTGTTGCATGGGCTTTATAAGTTGGAGCAATGTAAGAAGCTGGTGCATAAGATGCAGCATAATTCATATTGTATTCAGGTGATGGTTTAGCATTCCATTTAACATCAGCTGGTGCTTGTGGACTAGTACCTGGTTCATTTGTTGAAACATATGCACGGAAACCATGTTTATCAGCAATATAATCTACTTTACGGTAAATACCTTGAGCGTCAGTATAACCATAAGAACCTTTTTTTGCGCCATAATCATCACCTTAAATTGTTTAAAATTAATAAAAAAAAATTTATAAAAAGATTGATCAAACTTAATTGTTTTAAAATTAAATATAACTAATTAGTTTTAACAACAAACTAAAAAAATTTTATTGATTGTTCTATAATTATTTTTGGAAAAGAAGTAATCCACCATTTTTAGGTGATTGATGTTTGAAAGTTTTTTAATTAATAAACCTTTTATCCTTTAAAAAAAATTATTTTTTAAGGAAATAAGTTTTCTTTTCAAGAGATTTTAGGAAATGAAATTATTTTTTTTGTTTAGAACTTTTAAAATTAAAAAATAAAAGTTTTAAAACACAATTTAAGAAGCATAAAAAAACTTGTTGAATACAAACCTTCTTCACTTTGGAAATTACTATTTCCATATCCATCATTAACTTTATAGCCAAAAGAGTATGGATTAGGTTTATGTTCATAAGCTGGTTCAGCATAACTTGGTTGAGCATAAATGTATGATGGTTTAGGCTCATATGATGGTTTAGGCTCATATAATGGTTTAGGCTCATATGATGGTTTTGGATGAGCGTATGATGGTCCAGGATAAGAAGCATGAGTAGCTAAACCGTATGATGGTCGGTAAGGAGAATAATTAGGTGAAAAACCGTAATAAGCTGGTGAATTAGCTCCTTTATAAGAAGCTTTTGATAACACAAACAATGTTAATAAAATAGTTGCAACCTAAAATTAATTTTTTTTAAAAAACTTTTTAATTTGTAATTTCTTTTTCTTACTTTAAACATTTTAAAATAATTTAAAACTTTTTTCTTTTTAAAAACAAAATAAAAAATAAATTTTTTTTGAAAATTTTGTTGTCCACTTATTGATCAAACAATGTTAAAATTAAATTTGAAAATTATTCTGTAAAACATTTACTATTTATATTGTTGATCAGCTTTCACTAAATTCAAGTCTTCAGTAGAAAAATATTTTTTGTTATACAAAAAATAATAAAAACGAAAGTATAAAAATGAAAGTTAATCATCATAATAATATACAATAAAATTGATGACCTGCCTAAAATTAAGAACTTCAAGCTTTTTTTTCTTATATTTAGTTTTAAGTTTTGGCCATTTTATGAATATAGCACCTCTTTTTCATTAGAAAAAAAAAATAGTCAAAGCTTACTTCTTATTAAGTATGACGATAGAAGGATGGTCAAATAATTTTTTTTTTTTTTTTCTTGAAGAATGGTAATAATAAGTTTTTACCAGAATGAAAAGTAAATAAAGTATAATCTGTCTTAAAAATGTCCGATAATTTTCCGTTTTTCAAGACAATCAAACTAATCTAAAAAGTTTTGGGGCTTTTAGTTTTGTAAACAATGTTGAATCTATTGAGAATAAAACAATTAAAAATTAATTAGCTTATCGTATTATTTTATAAATGTATCAAATTGAACTTGTTAATGAAATTTTTTATCAAAATTACTTAAAGAAAAACTCTTCATAACTCTTTGAAAGTTTAAAAAAAGTCAATTTAAGTTAATATTTTTAACACAAAGAATATTATTTGAGTTATTAAAATTACTTTCACTTTTGTTGAAAAAAAAAATAAAAATTAACCTTTAAAGTTGTATTTAATTACTGTTTCTTTTAAAATAATAAACTTTTTCAATAAGTAATTTATTGTTTATGATGCTTTTAAAATGATGTATAACTCCGAAATAAATAATTTTCTTTGAATGTTAAGTTCAGTTTTTTGTTTTATCAATGAACTTTTAACAAAGTAAAAAACTTCAAATAAAAATTTAATGAAAAGTTTCTATTGGTTTAAATCAATAAATTTTATTTAAAAAAAGCCGTGAAAAAATTTGATTATATTAAACACGGAAGTTAAGTGACGAAATTTAGTCAATTTTTTAACAATTTGATTCAAATTTGAAGAAAAAGAAGCAAATAAAATTTAATTTTCCTTATAAATTGTTATTTCTTTTAAAAAAAATGATCTGCAAAACTTAAAATTAATTAGTGCTGTTAGAATAATTGCAATGAAATAAAGTTTTGTCTTTAATTGATTAACCATTCAAAAGTTTGTTACTTAATTTTTCAATTCACCAGATACAAATTAAAAAAGAAACTTAAAAAGCTATTAGCTTTGTTCAAAAAAAACTTAATTTAATTTTTGTTTTTTCTTAAATTTAAATCGATACCTAAGTCAATCATAAATAGATGCAATTCTATATTTGCATATATTGGCTAATGAAACTTTAAATATTTAAATAACCTTATTATTTTTATAAAAGAAACAATAAACATGAATAATTATAAACTAATTTTTCTTAATTTTAACACAAAAAACTTGTTAAACCATATCATTTAAATTGATTCTTAAAGATGTTTTATTCCAGATAATTTAAACGCTTTTTAGATCAAATATTTTTGAAAGTTCATCTTGTTTTTTTTATAAAAAAAAATTTGAATAATAAGAATTTTATTTGATTACAAAACAAAAATCTACTGTTTTTTTAAAATTAAAACATTAAAATTCAAAACGTTATACATGATCTTAAACTGATCAAGTTGTTTAGATAAAATTTTTTTTTGTTCATTTTAAACAATGAAGAAGCGGATCTATCTGAAAACAATACTATCTTCACTCAAACTATTTAGAAGAAAATAACATTTGATAATCATAATTTGTATCAAAAAAAATTTTTTTTCTACTAATTACTTGAAAATGAAAATCGATTTCAAAATTTTTTCTTACTTTAATCAAAATTAATCCTTAATTATGACAATTAAATTAAATAAATTTTTTAAGCTTTTTTTTAACAAAACTTTTCAAGTCATAATGAAATTTTTAGTCCTTTTAATTTTTTGATCTTTTTTAAAGTTTTTAATTGTTTTCTAAACTTTTCTTTAAGCTTTTTAAAATTTACTTCAAATCTTTTATAAAAAAATTTTTATTTATTAGAATATTTTTTAATTTTCTTGAATTTTGTTTTAAATTTTCATTAAATTTTCATTAATTCTTCATTAACTTTTCATTAAAATTTTTTTCATGTTTTTTTCAATTTTTTTTTTACATTTTTGAAAATTTCTTTAAGCTTTTTATTAGTTAATTTTCTGAACAAATTTTAATTTTGTTCAATATTCATCTTTTAATTCAGTTTTTTTTTTAATTTTTTGACCATTTTTATCTACGCGCTTTATTCTCTTTTTGTATAAGTGACCCAGAAAACTTTTATTCTTTTGTCAAAATTTAATATAATGGTTCTTCTGACAGATAGTTTTTACCTAGTACTGTTTGTTTGTCTTTTAACTATTGTTTTTTTAATCTATTTACTCTAACCAATGTATAAAGCTAAACTTAACTTCTTAATTTTAAACTTTTTTTTTTAACTTATTAATTCATTTTAAGTTTAAATATCTGAAAAAGTTTTAAATATTTTTTTGAAAAAAAAATAAAGAATCATGAAAAAGTAATTTTAAATTAATATTTACAAATTGTTTGAAAAAACTTTTTTTTTTATAACTAAAGAGTTGATACAATGAAAGTTTATTAAATATAGTTGAAAAATTATTAAAAAAACTCATTATTTTAAAATTCATTAAATCCAATGTTAAATTTTTTTTTGAATATTCGCTAATTATAACCAAATCAAATGGAAAATTTTTTAAGCTTTAATTTTAACTTCTCTAATTTACATCATGTAACTCTTAATTAATGTAGCTTAATTTCAAGTTTTTTTTCCCAATAAACTTTTTATTCATCAATATATATAAAATAATTCAAAAGGAACAATTTGGTCTAATTTAACTTATTTAACATTTGTTAAGTAATTTTTCTATAAAAATGTTTTTTATCAATGTGCTTGAACTTAATATGAATTTTTCAAAGTTTAATTTAATAATTGTATAACAAATTATTTTTTTTCTTTTTAAAAAGATAGAGTACTGCAATTCAGTTTATCTTTAATTTTTCAATTCAACTTTCAATTTAATTGATTTTTCATTCAATTAATTGTTTACAATCTAATAACTTAAATTTTTATTAATCAAATTTTAGGTATCTTTTAGCTATATGAAAGTAAATAAGCTTATTTCAAATTAATTTTTGAAAAAAAATTTTTGAACTTATAACTTTTTGTTAAAATATCAAATAGCTTTTGATTAGTGAATTAAGTTTTTAAACTGATAATTGGGTAAGTTAAATAATTGTGAAATATAATTAAGTTTTGAACTTGAATTTAGATTTATGTAAAACTTATAATTCTTTTTTAAATTTTTTTTTAAATTTCGTGCTTTATCATTAATAGTTTATAGCTCTTCAATTTATTGAAAAAAAATTTCTTTTTAAACTAAGATTTGTTTGTTAATAAAAGTTTGTTAAAAAATCTAAAAACTTATTAAGAAATTAAAATTAATTTAAATGAAACACAACTAGAGCGTCAGTTCATTTTTTTTGTTCAAAAGCTTGAAAAATAAAATTTTATCTTCCTTTTTTCTGTAAAATTACTTTTTAAAGTTTTTGATTAAAAGAATAATTACGAAATTTTAGTTTTAAATTTCACAACTTGATTAAAAAAACATTGATCTACGATTTAAATTTCTATTTCAATAAAATTAAAACCAATTTTAAATAATTTTCAATTGAACTAATAAGTTTAATTTCTTTTTTAAAGAAACTTTAATATTTGAATATTAAATTTGACATTAAGTCTGAGGTTTACTTGAATCTTATTGCAATAAATTCTTTGACAAATTTAATTAAAGGTCATTTTTTAATAAAAAATTTTTTTTTAAAAATTTCCATCTAATTAATTTATCTATTAATTAAAAAATTAATCATTTTAAAAGTTTTGAAATTGATTCATCAAAAAATTGAATCGTATAATTATATTTGAAACTGCTTTCCTTAAATTATTTTTTAATTTAATTAAAACTTCTTTAAGTAATCAAAACATTCATATTTTATACTTTATGTTTTTATACAAAAACTTTTGAAACTTTCAATACCTAAACTTTTTTGATTCTTCTTTTATATTAAACCTTAAAAAAACTTTAGAAGTTTTTTTCTTAAAATTTCTTTTAAATTTTTTATGAAAATCTTTTTTATTGAAAAAGTCTTAAAAAATGAAACTTCAATTTCATACAGTTTTCTAAATCTAAATTTGTTAGAAAAAAAACTCAATTAAGTCTATGGTTTGAAATTATTTTCTATTTAAATTAAAATTTTGATTAATTCAATTCAAATTTGAATCGCTATAACTTAATTATTCTATTCTTCTTTTTTTTCTCTTTTTATTTTTTGACTTTTGTCGTCTATTTGATAAAAAATGAATTAAAAAAAATCAATTGGCCTTTAGTTTTTGATTAAAGTCATAGTTTTTTAATTTAATTTATTTAGTTTTTGATTTTAATTTTAAATTTATGAGATAGTTGTATCTAATCTTACAATTTTAATTAAACCATAATCATTAAGCTTAATTTGAAATTTGAACAAAAAAGCAAAAAAAATTAAAAAAAGTTCTCTAAAATTAATTAAAAATTTTAAAATGGCTTAGTTGAAGGTTTTTTATAATAAAAAAAATTCTCAGAACTTATTTATTTTAACCAATAAAATTATAAAAAGTAAGTTTTAAAATTATTATCAAATTTAAATTCAATTTGTTTTCATTTAAAAACCATTATCCAGAATCATTATTTAAAATTAATAAACAAAATCAATGTACTTTTTTTGAAAATTATTTTTTTAATGAATAAATAATTTTTGAAAAAAATTTTACATTTTTGAATGAACAATTGATAGTTGCATTTTATGAAATAAATTAATTTTTCTTCAAACATCATGTATATAATTGAAGCATTGGTCCAAAGACAAATTTCATGAAAAATTTATTTTAGCCTATCTAAATTATTATTAATTAGACTAAAACCAACTGCCAAGTGCATGTCCATGACCATGGTGCCCATGTCCATGTCCGTGCCCATGTCCATGATCATGATGACCCCAACCATGATGTATTTGTATTTGATGATGATGATGGTGATGATGATGATGGTGATGATGACTTTTTTTTTTCTTTTTACGAAAGGTAAATGCTGCTGTATCTAAATCTTCAGCTTTTGCTATCAATAATTTACCTTCATGTTGAGCTAATTTTGTTTCTTTATTTAATCCTAAAATTGATAGAGGACTCAATACAAGTAAACAAGTTAAAATCATAAATTTGCATGTTGTTGAAAACATTTTAAATGAAAAAATTAAACTTAAAAAAACTTTTAACTTAAAAAAAAACTAAACAAAAAATACTTTTTAGGTTTTTGGTTTAGATTGCACCATTTAGAAAGTTTTGAAATAAACTGAACATTGACAACTGGTTTTCAAATCAATTTATACTTAAAAAACTTTTTCTGTATATTGTTTTATCATTTAAAATAAATATTTAGTGATAAACTTTGACTTTTTTTCTGAAATATATCAATAATTTTGAAAATGTTTAATAATTGTAATAATTAAAACATTTTTTTTTCTTTATTTAATTCTATTAGCATTGAATCAGTTATTTTGTAATGAAAAATAACTTTTACTCGGGTCAATAAACACGCTAATTTAATAAAAAAAGGTGAAATATTTTAATAAAAAAAGAGTTTTAATTGTGTTTAATTGTATGTTACTTTAGAACGATAAGCTTCTTACCAATTAAGATTTATTTATCAAAAAAAGTAAATAACTAATTTTTTACAAAGTCCATATATTTAGTTTAAATGTTCTATTTCAGTTTTTCCTATTTCTAACTAGTCATTCCATTAATAAGACTTATAAGGTTGAAAAATTTTTTTTAAGAATTAATTAATTACGGTATGGCTAATTTGAAATTAGTTTTGTGTTTTGATATGCCTTGTTTCAAAACTTATCATTACGAATACTTAGTGAAAGTTATGATTTTTTATATTTTACAAGGCGACGTTTACGGCTGATTTAAGTACTATCTTATAAACAAATAAATTCTCTTTTTACTATGTTCTTAATTTAATTAGTTTTAGTTCTAAATTAATGTCGGTCAAAAAAATTGTTCGCATCTCCCTAATTTCAAGATTAATTGTTTTTTTTCTACAGGTAATCTAAAAATCAAAAAAAAATATTTCCATCTAAATTCCAATTATTTTAGGTTTTATTTAATATTTTAATTAAAGATCATAATGCGGATGCATTTAAAGGAATTGATTTCAAAAACAACGAAAATACAGTTCTTAATATATTTTTGTATGATAGTTTAGATGGCCTGAACAAATGGGATTCCAAATATTTTATATCGATTTCAGAATATGGTTATAAGAATATAGAATGGATTGCATTTTTTCCATTTTATCCTTTTTTAATAAGTGTTATAAGTAATTTTTATAGATTATTTTTACCATTAAGTTATCCAACAACAAATTTTCTAGCAGCATTTACAATAAATAATGTTGCTTTTTTAATAAGCTGTATTATTCTTCATAAATTAACAATCAATTTATTTAATGATAAAATTTTTGCAATCAATACAGTCAAATGGTTTTCTTATAACCCAGCATCAATTTTTTTTAGCGCAACATATTCTGAATCATTATACTTTGCATTATTTATAACAGGTATTTGGTTAATATATCAACCATTCAATTATAATAATCATTCAAATAGTTTAAATACGATTAAAAATATATTTTCCGAATATAATCAAGTAAATTATTTTTTAAGAAAAAGTTTTAAAGAAAATTTAAATCTAGTCTTGGCAACTACTTTTTTTATTTGTGCATCTTTTACAAGATCGAATGGTATTATAAATGTTGGCTATTTTTTCTATTTGTTTATATTAGATTTTTGTTTTTTAATTTTATCAAAAAAAAAACATAACACAAGTTGGATTTTCAAAATATTAAGTCTTTTAACTTTAATAATTATAACTTTACTACTTGTTTCTCCTTTTTTTATTGTTCAATACGTTCACAAAAAAAATTTTTGTTCAACATTTGAAAAAACTTTCTGTCTAAATAACTTTTGGAGTTTATACTCGTACGTTCAAAAAGAGTATTGGAATGTTGGATTGTTTAACTATTATCAAATTAAAAAAATACCAAACTTTTTACTTGCTACACCAATGTATCTTCTAGTTTCAGTCATAATCAAGTATTACATAAAATCTCTCAAATCAAAAACAAGCTTAATAAAAAATGAACCTGATGAGTTTTGGAACAAATCAATATTGTTATTGCCTTTTATTTTACATTTAACTTTTTTATCATTATTTTCTATTCTTTATATAAACATAGAAGTAATAACACGATTAATTTGTTCATCTTCACCAATTATATTCTGGTCTATTTGTAAATTACCTCGTAAAATACAAAATTTTGTTAAAATTTATTTTTTTATGTATTTTGTTGTAGGCTGTTTAGCTTTTAGTAATTATTTACCATGGACATAAAATTTCTGATTAGAATTATCTTTTTGTTAAGTTTAAATATCTTTAAAAGATAATTTAATAAATTAATTGACTTTATTTTAAAGATTTTTAAGAAAATAAATTAAAAATGCACTCTAGTAAGATTAAAAAACTTTTGAATTTATAATGGCGCGTTTTTTGAAGGAACGCCTTAAAACATTAATTTTTGCAAAGCCAAGCTTTTTGAAAACCCTCCTTTAACTAGCGTTCTCTATGTTAATTTTATAAACAAAAATAAAATTTTTAGTTTTCAAATTAAAAACTAGGTAGTGTTTAACTAATTTTTAAATTTTTCACTGTTAGCGCTCTTGAGTTTCTATTTTTACTCGCAATGCGCTGTAAAATGTATAAGACAAAATTTTAAAAGGTTATTTTTTTGCACATTTTACTTGTTTACAATTTATTCAATCTTTTAAAGATTCATCTTTCTTAAAATAATTTCATTTAACTTTTATTTTAAAAATGGTTAACTTGGTAAGATCATCAATAATCAAACAATGTTTGAGACAAGCTTTTCGTCAAAATCAAAGAAATATTTCTTTAATAAGTAACAGATTAAACTATGAGTTAAACAAAAAATCAAATGAAAAATTATTAAATCAAGTTTCAAATCAAAAATTATTAGTTAAAAACTTTTGTTATTTTGATAGAATAGTAAGATTTACAAAAGAAGAACTCACACAAAAAGTGATGTCTGTTTGTGGTGAACATGAGAAAATAAATCAAAGTCAAGTAAGTTTCAAAAATATTTTAAGTTTTTATAAAAAATTTTAAACCCAAAATGATACCAAAAGATTTAGTTTATTTAAACATAAAAATATTAAATTAAGTTATTTGCTTTTAATTAGATGAAAGAAGTTTATTTAATTAGTTTCAGTGAATGAATTGTTGTTTATTGTTAATTTGCTTTTATTTTTAGTTTTCTTCAATGTTTGGTTACACAGTGAAAAGAAGTTACGCTCACAAGCCTCCATTGAGTCCTGATAATATTAGAGAAAGGGTTATGTTAGTTTTAAAATTATATGATAAGATTAATCCTGATACGGTACATTGATTGCCAGTTATAAATTTCTTTAAAACTAATGTTTTTTTCTTTTTAGCTTAAGCTAGAATCAGACTTCATGAAAGATCTTGGTTTAGATTCATTAGATCATGTAGAAGTTATAATGGCGATCGAAGATGAATTTTATTTAGAAATACCTGATTTAGATGCGGAAAAATTAATGAGACCTATCGATATAGTAGAATATTTAATGGTCAAAGAAGAATGTTACAAAGAAATGAAAGAAGATCATTAAGAAATTAAAAAAAATATTTAATTCTATCAGATTATTTAGTCAAAAAATATAACTTGATATAGTTTGTAAACAAAATAACATTGTCAATTTAATAAATAAATTTTTTTTAATTTATAAATATATACCTTTTTCATTTTTCTTGTTTTGATTTTTATATTTAAAAAAAAATAGATCAGTTTGATATTATCAAGAATTCAAAAAAAATGTAACACTACTCCTGGCGGGACTCGAACCCGCAATCTTCGGTTTAGGAGACCGATACCTTGTCCATTAGGCTACAGGAGCGAAGATATTCCTTAAACAGGCTAATCTTATCAAATTAATTAAATTTATTCCTAGTTTCTTTTTTTTTTACAATGAAAAAATTTCAATATGGTTATTTAAATAGATCAAAAATAATTTTAGCAAAATTAAATTATCGCCTGTATCTGTATCTTTTAAAATGGAACCAAAGTTGTAATATATTATTATGAAATTGATTTCTGAAACCGCTTTTATAAGAATTGTTCCATTCTCTGTTTACTATTTTGAATGCAATATCTTCATAAGGAGGACCAGCAATGAAACGAATTATTTTAAAATCTTTACTTTCAGGACAATTTTCAAATTTATAAGTTGGTGTTGTATTTTTATCAATTAAGTCAGGGTAAAATATATTAAATTTATAGCCTTGAACAATTTTTGGCGGAGGATTATCAACATCATAATGTGTTTGATTATATTTGTTCCATTCAAAACCTGTGTGCACTCTGTTGAAATATCTAGGTTTTCTTGGCTTATATTTATTTGCCCATGAATATATATCTTGTTTAACTGAAACTTCATTTTTGAAAACTCTTTCATCTTGTCCTATTTCTTGCATAGAAATTTTTTCAAAAGCTAATTCATCTATTGACTTTCCTGAATTATTTGTATATTTTTGCAGTTTCAAAAATTCTAAAACTGAATTACGCTTGTTTTTCAAATTCTTTAAATCATCTTCTGGTTCTATTAAATCATTACTAACTGAATCAAAACTCATTAAAATAGGTGAATATCTTCCATCTTCATAATCTTTGATACATTTTTGTAACAAAATTTCTTTTTGTTGATTAAATGTTATTGGTCTAGTTGATGTTGGTTCTTGATTTTTTTTTGTTAAAGAGTTTTCTTCTTCAGAGTTTTGTTCAGTTTTAATTTCTTTTTTTTTCTTTAAATTTTCTAAATGAAATTCTTTTAACCTAAACCTAGACATATGAGCTTTTAATTTGGACAATAAAGATTCATAATAATAAATGTCAACATCGTGTTTTTTTTTTAGTTTTTTTTTAATCTCTTTTTTTAAAGTTTTCAGCTCATCATAAGATTTGTTTTCAAAAATATTATTTTCAGTTAAATTAGTTTGATTTACACCATCAAATTTTTTTGATTCAACATAAAATCTTTTTAATTTACTTATTTCATCATCAACTATCGTTAAAATATCTTTCCAAAACTTTAAATTTATTTCTTCATCTATTTTCATGAAAACTTTTATATCTTCCTGTAAATCTTCTAAATCACTAAGACGTAAACCATTTAAACATAAATATGGTTCTACAACTTTGAATGATGAATAACCTTTATCTTCAGATTCTTTTTTTTCTGAAAAATAATCTAAATATCTTGATAAAAGATCTATTGGTTTAGCTCTACCTTCTTTTATTCTTAACTGACATCTTAATTTAGCCTGTTTATAATGAAAACTATCTTCTTGTTTTGCCCATTCTTCAAAACGTTGAGTTTCTTTTTCTCTTTGTTGATTTTCAATTTCTTTATATCTTTTCTCTCTTTCTTTTTCACGTTCTTGTTTACGTTTTTGAATTTTTTCTAATTCTTTTTTATTTTTTTTGAATTTCTTTTTATTGATTCTTTCTAAAGCTTCTTCACTTATTTTTTCAACACCAATTTTATCGTATTTCTTTTTCCAAAAAAAAACTTTGTCTTCAGACATTTTTAAGTTTAATTCAAATCATCAAGTTGTTTAAAAATTTTTGTTTACTAAAGTAAATAGAAACGAATAGAAATAGAGAGCAGCATTGTTTTGTGCGGCATTTTTAAAACAGGGGCTTGAAATAATTTTTTTGAAAAAAAAATATAAGCTTTGAAATAAAATTTTTTTTTTCAATTTAATGTAATTTAATCTTCACCAAAGATAAAACTTTATTATTTGAATAGTTTTTTGATATTTTATTTTTTTATTTCTCTTTTAAATTGATTTATCCATAAAATTTTGTGATAAACTTTTAAATATTTCAAATACTTGAAAAATATAAGATTGAATTAAAAAAACTTGAGTTATATAAAACTTTAAGAGTGCATTAAGTATGTTATATTAAATGAAAAAATTTAATAAATTTTATCAAATGATTACACAGAGGATATTGAGAAAAACTATTTAGGGAAAAAATAAGTTTCATAACAGCTTTGTAATTGTTTAGCTTGATTATAATTTATGACAAAACAAATTAATATAAATTTATTATTTTTTTTGTTTTTTTAGTGAAATACAGTTGCTGGTTGAAATAGGTAATTAATTTTTAAGTTTCTTATGATATACGCTACCTGTATGAATAGTCTCTAGCCGAAATTATATAAAGAAGGGACAGCTGTTTACCTTTTTATAAGAAAAAGTAAAAAAAAACTCTAATGAATGGTGGTAATTTTTTTTTCATTTACGTTTCTGAATCAGACTTATAGAAAGCTTTTAAAACTAAAGAGTTAATTAAAAATTCAAAAATTATGTCAACTTGGAAAGCTCTTGCATCTTCAAACACTCAAAAGTTAAAAGTTGATAATGATGATGATGATTGGGAAACTGATCCTGATTTTATAGTAATATTTAATTAAAATTTTTTTTTCTTTTATTTACATTAAGTTTTATTTTTTTTAGAATGATATAAGTGAACAAGAACAAAGGTGGGGTTCAAAAACTGTAGAAGGATCTGGTCGTTTTGAAGAAAACATAAAGTAATTAATTTTAATTAAATTTTTCTTATTTAAATTTCCAATTAAAATAAATTTTAATTTAGATTTGATGAAATTACTAAAGAAATTCAAATTGAGGACAAAAAAGTTAAAGAACAATTTATTCATGAGTCACAAAAAGATTTTGTTAATGGTTTTGGAGGTAAATTCGGAATTCAAAAAGATCGAGTAGATAAATCAGCAGTTGGTTGGGATTACCATGAACAACTTTCTAAACATGCTTCACAAAAAGGTAGGCTTAAATTAAATTTTAATTAAATTTTTCACTTAAAATTTTTTTTTTAAAGATCATTCTCATGGTTTTGGAGGAAAATATGGTGTTCAAAAAGACCGTTTAGACAAATCAGCTGTTGGTTGGGATCACCATGAAAGTTTAGAAAAACATGAATCCCAAAAAGACTATAACAAAGGTTTTGGTGGTAAATATGGTGTTGAAAAAGACCGGTTAGATAAATCTGCTGTGGGATGGGATCATCATGAAAAATTAGAAAAACATGAATCTCAATTAGATTATAACAAAGGATTTGGAGGAAAATACGGTGTTCATGAAAGTTTAGAAAAAAGATCGTTTAGATAAATCAGCCGTTGGTTGGGATCATCATGAAGATTTAGAAAAACATGAATCTCAGAAAGATTATAATAAAGGGTTTGGAGGTAAATTTGGTGTAGAAAAAGATAAAATGGATAAATGTGCAAAAACTTTTGATCTTAAAGAAACACCAGAAAAACATGAGTCACAAGTAACTTCAAAAAAACCTACTTCAATTGGTAAAATTAAAATTCCAATCTTTGAAGAACAAAAAGTTAGCTCAGGAAAATCTGAAAAAGTTGCAGGTAAAGTTAAATTACCTAACTTTGTTAAAGGTGATAATGAAGAAGCTTCAAACAACACAGAAAAAAATGTTAAAAATTTAGTTAACAAAGGAAATGCAAGTATATTAAAATCTAGATTTGAATCTTTAATAAAAGAATCGGATAATGAAAATCAAAGAAAAATTGAAGAAGAACGGCTTAGAAGAATCGAAAAAGAAGAAATGGAAAAAAAGAAGGCTAAAAAGGAGGAAGAAGAAAGGCAACAAAAATTAAAAATTGAAAACGAGCAAAAAAAACTTACTGAAAATGATGATTTAGAAAATTTAAGCGATGAAGGAGAAAGTTCTGCTGAAGAACAAGTTGTAAGTTCTAAAGTAAACAAAATTGGTGTTTCTGTTTTTCCTACTCAATTAAGTAAACAAAGTTCTAAATCTTCAAATGAGCATTCTTTTAGTTCTGAATTGAACCACAGTGATTCAAAAGATATTGAAGATGTAAAATCAAATAATGAAACTAATAAAACCATTAATGAAGATGATTCAAATAATCAAAATAAATTGACTACGCAAAACGAAATAGAAAAAGATAGCGAATTAGAAAATGAAATAGAAAAAGATTCTGAGTTTGAAGAAGAAGAATTAAGAAAAAAATTAGAAGAAAACATTTTTGAAGATGAAAAAGAAGAGAATGTTTTTGAAGATGAAAAAGAAGATAACTTTGAAAATGAAAAAGAAGATAATTTTGAAGATGAAAAAGATGGTAATTTGAAAGCTATTGCTTTGTATGATTATGAAGCAGCTGAATCTGATGAAATTAGCTTTTTACCAGATGATATAATTTGTAATATAGAGAAAATAGATAAAGGTTGGTGGAGAGGTGAATGTAATGGAAAAACTGGACTTTTTCCTGCCAATTATGTCAAATTATTAGATGAAGATTGATTTTAATAAAATAAAGTTAATAAACTTAAATTGAAAATTGAATCTTTTTAGCTTTGAAAATACCAAGCCAGTATTAATTTATCAAATATTTTAAGCTAAAATATTTACAAATTAATTGAAAAATGTTTTTATAAATTTTTTAAATTTCATTCATTTTTTAAATATCCGGACAATTTCATGTATATTATCAAAATAAATGTAATCAAAAGTATAAATTTTTTAATGACTAATGATGAATAAATATGATAAAAAAAATTATTGCTCATTCAAAAAATAATTTTTTTGTAAACATTCAATAAAAATTATCTGATTTTCAATGAAATTTTTCCGAAACTAAAAAAAAAAATTATGAAATGATAGAAAGCTTCATTTAGAAAAAAAAGTTTTTCTTTTTACAATGTTACAAGATGTGATTATTAATTGGTCCCTTAAATTTCTGTTTACAATTAAAAAAGAAAATATATTTCATTTCATCTTAATAAAATTTTCTTTCCATTTGTAAAAAAATAAAAGTTTCTAATTGATTTAAATAGGCGGTAATTTTAATGAAAATGATTAGGTTTTGTTTTAAAATTAATCAACTAATAATTTTATTTTGAGTTTAACCTTTTTTACCTTAACCAGCTTAATTAAAAATTGTAAGTAATTGAAAAAAATTTTTATTATTTTATGACCCTAGTATACAAAATTACTATTTTTAGTCTTAAATTCTTAAAATAATTCTTTGTAAATAAATTTGACATTTAAAATTTTAAATAATAGTAATTTAAAATGTGTTAAATAGATTGAAGTTCAAATTAAATTAAAGTTTTAGAAAAATATTTTATTGAGAAGTCAAGAAATTGGCAAGTAGATTACTATGTGTTTATTTGAATACTTATCTTCTTTTTTAAATGAGACATCTTAAATTCTAATAAATCTTGTTTGTTCATAAAAATTTTTTTTGTTTGAAAGATAAACAAGAATAATTTTATTCAATACAATCGCAATCATATTCTTTATGAATGCCAAATTATATTATTTGTTTTTGTTAGATTAAGAAATTTTTCTTAAAGTTTTTTCATTTTAGAGCTTCAATAAAACGCGCTTCTTTAAGAATGTGTATGTTTTAGAATTAATTTCAATGTAATTTTTAAACACCGATTAAAAATTTGAAAAAATAATTTTAGGTTTTGAAGCTTAAAAAAAGTTTATTGTGAATTAAATTATTGAAAATAGATAAATTAAATTAAAATTAGTTTTTAATAATAAAAAGGTAGGTAAAGTTGAATTAGTGTTGGTTATTTTTATGATACCTTTTTAAGGATTTATAAATAAAAAGGAATTTAGAAAAAAAAAATTTCAAATTCTTAATTTTAGAATTAAAAAAGAAGCTTTAAAAACTAGTTAATCGAAAGTATCAAAAAAGCTTGATTCGGTTTAAGCAAAGAATGCTATTCATTCATTTTTTGTGTGTTTTAGAATTAAAAACTTTTTTTAGTTAAAACTTATATAGAAACCAGTTTTCGAAAGATTTTCTTTTTATAATAATTTTTAGTTTATTTTAAAAAGCTCGATTTAAAGTAGCAAAAAAAAAAAAGAAAAAAAGACGCATTCTTAGTGACATGCAGTTTATTCAATAAATGTTAAAAGATGGTCAAATGTTTAAGAATTATTTTTTTTACTATTTTTTTTTTAAGTGTCTGCCGGACCTAATAATCCTAAAAGTTGTTTTTTTTTATTTTTAAGTTTATTTTTTTCTGGTTCTTCCAGGTAAAAATGAATAATATAATCAAGGATTCATTACAAAATAAAACTGAGGGAGAATTTAAAAATTTCTCTAACCGTCCAGCTTTTAAACATCCTATTCAAATGTTGGTCGGTGGTGCTAATGCTATAAATAAAAAATCAGTTGTTTTTCCTATTAATGAATTAGAAAAACCAACTATTGATTCTGTTTTAAATACTGTGCCTTTATTTTATGATCCAATCACTAAACAATTAATTTTACAACAAGACTTAGAACTTAGTAAAAGTTTGAAAAATAAAAACTTTATAAATGATAAAAATTTAGAAAATTTGAAAAAAAGTTCAACTGAAAATAAGAAAGAAGAAAGAAAATTTTTAGAAACCCAATTGGATGATTTCACGACTAAATCAATAAATCTGAGTCAAAGACCAGTTGAAATAAAATTGTTAGACCAAAATTTACTTTTAAAAAAAAAATTAAATGAAAATTTAGATAAATTAAATGATAATAGCTTTAAATTGAAACTAGTTGAGGAAAAAAATAAATTAAACGATAATTTAATTTCAAATTCAACAACTATAGTTTCATCAGTCATAAACTCATCAATTAATAAAAATTTAAATGAAAATAATTCAATTATAAAAACAAATACATCGACAAATAAAAAAGATTCATTCAAAACTCACCGCCGAACTCCATCATATATCCATGATTTTCATAATGTAATTAAAAATAACCAAAATTCATCTAAATCATCTTCAATTACAGCGTCTTCTGCAGCAGCTGCAACCGCCAAATTAACAAAAACTTCTTTAGCCAATGCTACATCAACGCTTTCTGTTTCAACAAGTACAGCAAAGTTGTGTGATCAAATGAATTCAATTAGTTTTAATGATTCTAAAACAGCCAAACAGTTTTATTTCAATGAAACAAAAAATGAATTAAATTGTTTGAAAAACTGTGATTCAATTTCTCAATCAAGTGTTTTAATAAAAAACTACCCTGATGAAGATAATATTGAACCATTAAATTTACCTTTACCATATTTAGATAAGCCAAAAAGATTTTCTTTAATTTCTGGACCTATTCAAAATGTTTTGCAAAAACTGAAAAGTCCGATCAAACAAAGTAATGATATTAAAGAAACAAAGTCATTAACTAAAAATTCTAAAAATACTAATTCTATGTTCACAACTTCTACAACAGCTTTAATATTTGAAAACCGTCCTTCTAATTTGCCTTGTAAAAATCCGATTGAAGAAGTTATGCATAGAAATCAGTATGATAAAATGATTAAAGAAGCAAAAAAAAAAGAAATCAAAGATGCAAAATTAGTAAAAAAAAATTTAACAAAAAAAAAAAAAGATGAAGAAAAAATATTAAATTTAATTAAAACTTGGCAAACAGAAATAATACCTGATTTTGAAAATTTACGTCAAACAAAAAAAGTCAAAGAACTTTGGTTTCAAGGAATTCCACCGAATTTGAGAGGAGAAGTTTGGATTAAAGCAATTAAAAATAATCTTGATTTGAATGAAAATTCTTTTGATTACTATTTGAAAAAATGGTATGATAATATCAACGATGTAGATCAAGAAAAAAAAAACTATGAAAAAGATGATAAGACCCATGATCATGTTGTTTCTTGTTTATCAAAATGTTCAGATGAAAATGTTTATGAATTGATCAAATTAGATGTTAGTCGAACTTTTCCAAAACTTAAATTATTTCAAAAAGGCGCTCCTTATCATGATTATTTATTAAAAGTTTTAGGTACATATGTTATTGCATATAAACCAGAAATCGGATATATTCAAGGAATGTCTTTCATTGTTGGAATGTTTCTATTAAATATGGACCCTGAAAGTGCATTTATTGCTTTTGCTAATCTTTTAAATAATAGTCCTTTATTAACAACATTTATGAAATTAGACCAACAAGGAATGAATGCTTATTATGAAACCTTTGATATTTATTTTAGTCTTAATTTACCGGAACTATTTAGTCATTTTAAACAACAAAAATTAAATACTGACCTTTTTATAATGGATTGGATTTACACATTATTCACAAAAACTTTACCATTAGATTTATCAACTAGAGTATGGGATATTTTATTAAGAGATGGTGAAGAAACTATTTTGAAAGCATCTTTAACTTTATTGAAATTATTTGAAAAAGAATTATTAGCAAATGATTTCATAAATTGCGCTCAGTTTTTAACTCAATTAAATTCAAATAATTTTGCTATTGATGAAGTCAAATTTTTTAATACTTTTAATAACATTAAATTATCGTCAGTAATTATTGATAAAACAAAGTGCAAAAATTTCAACTCATTATATCAAAATTTCATTACGAAAACTCATAATCTATCTTAATTATTTCAAACCCAGTCTTATTCACTTCATAAAATGAATTTAAGTCATTGATATAAAGTTTATTTTTATATAATATACAATAATTTATTCATTTTAAATGTAAATAGATTTGATTATTTATACCTTAAGCTTGCTCATTCAAAAAATTCTCTTTTTTTATTGATTATTATAGATAAAAGGCTGATCATTTCAAAAAACTTTTTTCAGTCTTGATGTACTTTTTTATATTTTTTTTTAAATAAATGTGAATCAATTTTTATAAATCTAATTTATGACTTTATTTATTGAATTAAAATTAAGCAAAATTTAATTGAAACAAATATTTTTAATAATTGATTTTCTTAAATGATATTTAAAAACAAATATGTGTATAAAATAGTTTATTAAATGTAAATATTTGATTTTTATGATGAAGTTTCTTGAGATACAGTTTTACTTTCATTTTCGTTACTAGATGGTTTTATTTTCTCTGATTCTAAATTATTATCAGAATTTAAATCACTTTCAGGATTCAAATCATTTTCTGAATCTTCTTCTTTTGCAGCAGGTACCCAGAGACCTGAATCTACACATCTTTTCATATGATATTGAGCATCAGCAAGATCCATTTCTTTTAAAACTTCTTGTAATTTACCGACATCTTTACTATCAAAACATTCTTTTAATTTTTCTGGTAAGGTTTCTAAAACTTCTAATGGATCTAAACCTCCTGGACCTAACCTTTTTTGTTTTTCTTCTTCTTCTACTTCTTTCATAATTTCTTCCATTCTAGCTTCAGCATTTTTCTTAATTCTTTTTTTGAATGCTTCAACTTCACTTTTAAATGCTCCATGATATTCAGTGTCAACTTTTTGAATTTTATTGAAAAACATTGAAATACAAGATCTTGGATCATAATTTAATTGTTTAGCTAATTCAAGTATAAATTGCATAGAAATGACTTGCTTTGAAACATGGTTTACTAATTCAGATTTTCCTTCTATTTCTAAATTCCAACACCAAAGTGTTAAATAATTTGTTGTCTCTTCACAACACAGATGAGGTTTTTCAATTAAAAATCTTTTACAATCATCCCATTTAGAAAGCATTCCAAAAGCTTTGATATCTTTCTTATTCTCTTCAACAAATTTAGTATACTGTTCATGTTTTTCTTCCTCACTAATTTAATAAAAAAATTTTAATTTTATTAACAAAAAAATTTTTAATAACTTACGTTAATTCTTTAACTTCTCTAGGTTTTGGTTTATTAATGATAGTTTTACTCCAAGATTCTTTACTAATAGTGTCAACATTCCATGGCATTAATTTTTCTTTTTTCTTTAATTCTTCATTTTTAGCTCTTAATTCTTTTTCTTTAGCTTCTAATTTTTTCAAATTGTTTTTTAATTCTTCTAAATTACCATCTTTTGATTCAATCTTTTTTTTAAGTTTTAATTCTTCAGTTTCTACTTCTTTTAAATCATTTAAAATTTTATTCTTTTCTTCTTCAAACTCTTGCATTCTTTTTACTCTAGCTTCATGCCTCCATTTGAATAAACTAGGAGTATCAATATTTGGATGAGTTTCATCTTCATCATCACTAACTTCAATATTTTTCCATTTACTATAATCAACCATTTTTAAGTTTTTATTTATTAAAAGATAAAAGCTATTAACATTAAATTAAAAAAAGAAAATTTTAATACTTTGAAATCAATATTTTTGAAAAAAAAATTTAATTTCCAAAAGCTAATAAAATTTTAAAGAGAGGTATAAAGATTTTTTATTTAAACCAAAATTTATAATTTTCACAACAAACAAATTTTGTTTACTGTTTCAATTAACTTAAAACAAGCGTAGTCATAGTCTTATATTATTCTTTCACATTTTTGTAAAAGGAATATGCTCGAAATTTCTAGAAGTTATAAACACAACAATATATATAATGCTTTATTAATGTTTATTTTTTCAATTACTTTTTATTTGAATTGGGTTTTCACTTAAGTGAGCATTAAAAATTTTTAATGTTTTAAAAAACTTAAATTAATTTTGTAAAATTTTAGATTAAGAATTTACAAAATTTTAAAAGATTTTGAGTTCCTAAAATTTGGTTTTCATTTCGATAAAATTGAAAAGAAATTATTCTTAATTAATTTTAAGAAACTTAATTTTTTTTTGAAACTTTGAATTTTAATCTTAATAATTAGTTAAAATAAAATATTCAAAAAAAAAAAATTAAAATGGCAAAAGCAAGTTTAAATTATCAAAAGTTTTTCTTTTTTTTGATAAACGATCCCTAGTTTTAAACTGGCCAATAAAAAAAGAGAGGTTAAATTTTAAATTTTTTACGGGCTAAAAAAAAAGTTTGATTTTTTTCAACTTTCTTGCTATTTTGTTTTGTTTTTTTTTGAAAAAGTAATTTGAATTTACTAGTTTTTTTTTTAAAAAAAACTTTTGATACAGTTTAATAAGTTTTAATGTTTTAAAATTTTACTTAAATATGAATAATCATTTTAGTCCTAGAAAACAAAAAAGTTTAAATGATTGTTTAGATAATTCTCTACATTATCCAACCTTTGCAGAAACATTATCTAATTTTCAAAATTTGATATCAGAAGCTAAAGAAGAATTAAGTAAGCCAACTCTTAAAACATCAAGTTTAAAACAATTTGAATGTAAAAAAAAAATTCCTAAAACTGATTCTAAAGTATTAAGAAGAAAATCATTGTTAATAAAATCTTCAAGTACAGATTTAATTAATTTTGATTTTGATTATAAAGATAAATCATTAAATAATAGTTTCACAAAGATATCAGAATCAGATGATGAAAAATCTAAAAAAAAAGTATTGAACAGTTCTATAATTGAAAAAAATGTAACAAAAAAGAATAAAAAAAGTTCAGATAATATAAACGAGCATTTTACTAATTTATTAAGAGTAAGAAATGAGAATACTCTTATAAAATTAATTAAAATGCATTTATTGATGCTTTTGGATTTAGATGGTGAAAATTTTTCGAACATTTTTGAAGAAGAATCTAAAAAAACTAATACAATTAAGAAAAAAAAAGATAATAAATCTCATGATAAAAGTAATTTTTAGTAGCTTAAGATTAAAGTTTTAAAATTAACATTTTTTTTTTTTAGATTTTTTTCAACAGGTGCTAACTGATGAAAAAGTTTTTTGTCTTTACACTCTAATTGACTTTATTGGAAAAGATATTAGTAAGATAACTTGATTAAATTTTAATTTCAATTCTAATAAATTAAAAATTATTTTTAGATTTAAATCAAGAAGGTCTATTTAGAAAATGTGGAAGTACATCAAGACAACAAGAATTAAAATATAAGATTCAAAATAATATAGCTTTTGATTTAAATAAAGGAGAATATACTGTTCATGATTGTACTAATGTTTTGAAAATTTGTTTATCTGAAATGTCAGAACCATTATTAACAGATTTTTTCCTTAAAATCATATCTCAAAAACTATCAGTTAAAAAAGAAAAGGAATTATGTTTTCAGAAAATATTTGGGGATAAAAATTTGAAAATTATTCAGCTTATTTTACTTATGTTACCTATGAATAAAAGAAAGTTTGCACATGATTTGCTAATATTATTAAATAAAACAGCGTCAAAAGAAAATTCTTCAAATAAAATGGATGCAAAAAGTTTAGCAACATTATTTGCACCACATTTACTTTGTCCAAGAACAATAACACCAATTGATTTACAAAAATATGTTTCTATTTTAACTTTGCAATTAGAATTTATGATTGAAAATGTTAAATTATTATTTAAAACTCCAATTGAATTAACTTTAGATATTAAAAAAGAATTAGAAAGAATGGATAATCAAATAGTTAATGAAGATGATGGAATTAATACTGTATTGACTTTTTGTGATAGAAATGCTGCAAAAACTGATTTATATACTGAACAACATATTGCAGAATTATATGCTCATATACAAAATATGCCTGAAACACCATCGAAAAAAAAATTGATAAAACAATTTAATAGACAAAATGGTGGTTTGACTCCTTTAATTGATAAAGAAAATTCTAAAAAAAAATCAAATAAATTAAAATCAATTGGAGATAAATTAAAGAATGCTAAAAACTTATTTAGAACAAATAATATTAAAAATGTTAATAGTACATTGAAGAAAGAAAATATTAATAAAACAGTGTTAGAGAATAATGCGGTGAACGACAACTTAACACCTAATAAAAAATATCAAAAAGTTGATGTACCTTTAGCTGATTTAACAATAACAAAGTTTTGTATAGATGACGAGGACGATAATGAAATACTTTTAAATCACAACAAAAAACTTAGAACATTAGGTAATTCTACTGATGAAATTTTTTATGATGTACCATATGCATCAGAATCTATTATTTTATAAAATAAAATTTAAAAAAATTGTTCATAAAATTTAATTACTGGTCTACGCTTAAATAAAGCGTTTTTAATTTAAATCATTTTGTTGTCTGAAATTTATTTTGATTTTTTTGTTTTTTTGAAATTCATTTGAATAAATTAGCTCAACATAATTTAATTAGTTGAAAATTATTTAAATCAAGATTTAATTTGCAATTTCAGGTTTATGAACTGCAGAAGATCAAAATAACTATAAAAACTTAATAACTTATTTAATCAATAAAAATATTTACAAATTTGGCCATCAACTTAGTTTACACTAAAAATTTTTCTTCTGTTTAAAAACAAAAAAATAATTTTTCTTCTGTTTTGAATTAAGCTCTAATAGTAATTAATAGTAATTAATAGTAATAACTCCTAGTGATTAAAGATAGTCAATCTTGTTTTTTTTTAAGTTCTGTTTAACATTTTCAGTTTTTTCTTCAATTGTAGGTGATACACTACGACAGTTTCTTGAAACTTTTAATGAAGAATTTTTTTCATTTATCTTATCTATAGATGATGATTGATTTAAATTTAATGTTTTTTTCGTAATTGTTTGATTCGATTCTATTTCATTCAAATTTTTAACCTGATTTCGAGCGTATTCTAATAAATTAATATTATTTGCATTCAATTCAGTGAAACCGTCTGACAAACGTGTTTTATTAAAATATTTTCGTTTAGTGGTAAATTTTCTTGAAGAAGGTTTTTCAGATTTTATTCGATGTAATTTGCATGAAGAACTTTTCATTGTATTATAATCTCCTAAAATTCCATGATCAGAATGTTTAGAATTTGCAGAATGACCACGTAAAGGAAAAGCACTAACTAATCTATTTAAATTTACTGTATTGTGTTTATTATTAAAGCTTAAAGAAAATCTATCTTTGTTCTTATTTGAAGTTTGATTTGATAAAGAGCTAGAAAGATTTTGTTTTTTAAATGTTTGAACCATATTAAATATGACTTCAGCTAAACTACTACTTTTTGTGTTTGGGTTTATAGTTAATACACTTGAATCAGCATTTTGAACGCTACTTGATTGAGAATCATCATTTTTAGAAAAAATGAAGAATGTTTCCATATTTCCTTTTCCTTTTACTTGAATAACACCTCTTCTTTGTACTTTATATCCTTCACTTGCTAAAATGTCAGCACCAAATTTAGATATCTAAAAAAAAAAATTTAAAAATTTGAAAAAGTTTCAAAAAAAAAATTAAAAGCCTACTTGAATAGCATCTAATTTACCAGTAGATTCCATTCTAGATGCTTCATTAACTGTATCACCCCAAATATCAAACACAGGCTTTTTTGCACCAATAACACCACCTACAAGTGCACCAATAGAAAGACCAATTCTAAGTTGAAATGAGTTGAATGAATGTTTATTCAATTCTGCTAATCTGAATTTCATCGCTAAAGCAAATTCAATCAAATTACATAAATGATGATTTGCTTTTTTGTTCTTTTAAAATAAAAAATTATTATGAGTTTAAATTTTTAGAAAAGAATTTACCAAAAGTTTAAATTTTAAGCTTATTAATTTTTATTTGAAAAATTTTTATAAAAAATTTTACCTCATCTTTTGGATTTAACCCACATGCCGCCATATATGTTGAACTAATTGTTTTGATTTTTTCGATCGAAAAAAAACGTTCTTCGTCTAATAACTATTGATAATAAAAAGTTAAATGAAGTTTAAATTTTAAAATAGTTTTAAGTAGTTGAAAAGAAAAATTTATTTGAACAAAAATCTGTTTACTAATCAACTAAAAACAAAAATTTCTTAAAAATTTTATTTATTTTAAAAATAAGTTTGTTGAAGCTTGATTTCCCAAAAATATTTTAAAAATTTTTTTCTTTACTTTAAAAAATAAATTAAGTTAAACGATTTTTGTCTATAAATTTTTATTGAATTTTTTTTAGAATATTTTAAAATAAGAAAATATTTTTATTTATTCAATAAAAAGAATTTCAATGTTTAAATTAATTAAAGCTTTGAATAAATTTTTTTTTAAAAAATAAAAATTACCTGATCAAAATCAGATATGATCTCATTGAGTAATCTTATACATTCCATCCCGTTATTTATTTCTTCAGAATAAAAAGTAGAAAAATTTGGAATTGATGCAAAAAGTACTCCAACACATGAATAACTTTGTGAATAAAGTTGCTGTTTTAGCATAAAATTAGAGAAAAATAATAAAAAACAAATTAAGCTTATGAATTATCGAGTATAAAGAAGAAAAAAGTTTTAAAAAAATTATAAGAAAAATTAGTTGAAAAAATGCTTAAAAAAAAATGAAAAAACTATTAAAGAAAAATAGTTTAAGAAAAAAAGAAAAGATAAGAAAATTAGTTTAAATTGAAACATAAAATCATTTAAATTAATACATAAAAATAGTTTTGATAAAAAAAAACATTTTGTAAATTGCCTTAAGTTAAATTTCTTACCGAATTAAATCTTGTTTCATAATTAAGAAAATATTTAGCTACGTGATCAGGGAGTATATTGCGAAGTAATTGATTATTATAATGTCTTAAATCACGCATGTCTTTCAATTCTTTATTTGCTTGTAATTTCCATAAAAAATCTAATCTAGAAATAAATTCAATCTAAAAAAAAAATTTTTATTGAAAAATAATTGAAAAATAGTGTTAAAATTACATCAACAAAAAAAATTTTAAAGAGAACAAAAAAGTTAAAAGAAAACAAAATTTAAAAAAAAAAGTTGAAGGAAAAGTTTAAGAAAATGAAAAAAAAAAACTTACCATTCTACAATGATAAAATATTATAGCATAAAACAAAATGATAACAATCACAACTTTGTACTTGATATAATTTATATTTTGTGGGCTAAATTAAAAAAAAAATTTTTTTATTCAAAAATTCAATTTTATAAAAAAAACTAACTTTTGAGAAGATTGATTGAAGTGAAAAAAGTTTTCAAAGTTAATAAAAACAAGTAATAAAATTACAATAACCATAAAAGTAAGTACAATTATTTTGTTATGATAATTTAATCTTAAAAAAGAAGTTGTTGATAGAAGACATAGTAGCCAAGAATAAATAAAATACTGAAATGAGAAAAATATAAATATTCATAATATTGAAAAAAATTTAAAAATTTTACCTGAAAATTTGAATTATCGTTTATGTTTGGTTTTGAATGACACAAAAATATCTTTATGTATTTCCGGTTTTGAATAAAAATAAAAATAATTTATTAAAACTTTTTTTAAACAAAAATCATTTTTTCTTAAATTAAAAAAACTACTAGAAACTTAAATAAAAATTTTTATAAATTTGATACGATTAATTATAATTAAATTTTTCATAGCTACGTAAAGTTTAAATAAAAGTTTTGAATTTAATTGAGTTCAAAACATTTATTTTAATAAAAAAAACTCTTGAAAAAAAGTTTTAAAGTAAGAAAATAATTTTAAAGTTAAGAGTATAGTTAAAGAATAATTTTATAGTAAGAGTTTTATAGTAAGTTTAAAAAACTATAGAGATTTAATATACTCTAAATTCAAAAAAATCAATTATCATGTTCAATTTTAAAGATTAATTGAAAGGAAACAAAATTTTTTTTTAAAAATCAATCAATAATTTTTGTTTCGTTAGTTTAGTAGAAATTTTTTTTTTATCTTTTCATCAACAATTAAAATAAATTTGAAAGCTTGTTTTTAAAACTATAATTTGGAAAAAAAAGTTTTTAAAATAAAGTTATTAACATTGATTTCATTAAAGTTTTTATAATATTTAAAAACTCATCAAATAGTCTTTACAATAACTTTTTTATTAAAACTGTTTTTCTATAAAAAAATAAATTTAAATGATTGAAAAATCAATCAAAAACTTTTTTTTAACTGTTAAAGGCTTTAGATTAATTATTTTGGATTAATTAGTTTTAAAAAAAATTATAAATTTTGATAACTTAAAACTCACCATTGGCAATGTAGAGCATATGAACATACAAATTAAAATTGCCAAAGAAAAATATTGAAATTTATTATCCTGAGTATTTTTACATTCGTTTTTTTTTGAATATGCTTTGAATAAAGACAAAAATAAAAACACAGAGCATGTAAAAAAAGCAATAAACGTATAAATTATTCTTTGTGTATCCATGATTCTAAAAAAAAAGAAGTTTTTTACTCGAAAAAACTTAATTTAAATAAAAAAATTTTACCTTAATATTGTTATTGATTGCGTTAAAACAATAGTAATCCAAATCAAAGATGCGCATATTATATTTGAACGAAACACATCATCTTTAACTTGATGAAACTATAAACAATTAAAATTTAATTTAGTTAAAGCTTAAAGAAATTTTGTGATGAAAATAATTTATAAAGATTTTTATAAATTTAAAGACTAAAAATAGATTCCATTAAAAAAAAATTTATGTTTATTATAAAATAGGTCAATTAAAACTGATAAATTTTGATTAAACTATAAGCATATTGACGTTTTATTATTAGCTGTTGAATATCTATTTTTATTTTATTAAAAAGCATCATGACAAATCTAATAATAAAAAGATTTTACTTTTTTTGTTTAAAATAAAAGCTATTTAAAGTTTTTAATAGAAGTTTATTAAAAATTTATGAATAAATTGAATGTCAGAAATGGTAAATATATTTTTTTCATTAATAATAAACAGTTATTCTAAAAATATAAATTAAAAAAAAAACTTTTAAATGTAAAAACATTTTAACTTAAATTGAAAAAAAATGGTCCAACAAAAGAAAAAAATCTTAACAAAATGAAATAATTAAAAGTTTTTTTTTATTGAAATGAACATTTAAAATTAATTCAACAAAATTTTTAAATAAACAAAGTTTTAATGAAATTTTTTTTTTCAAACTCAAACTTTTCACTAAATTCTTTAATTTTTTTTTTGATATACTTTGAAATATTATACTTTGAACATTCTTTGTGTAAATTATTTTGATTCAAATGTTTTTAAAAATTAATATGAATTTATCTTTAAAATTCTGTGCAAATTATACTTGATGTAAGATACTCAATAAAGTTTTGTCAATGATCTTATCAAAAATATTTAAAATAGTTTTGAAAGTTTTATGTGAATATTAAATAAAATATTCTTTCAATTTTGTGTAATATATTCTCAGATTTTAGAAAAAACTTTTTTAAATTTTAATATCAAATGTTTGATAAGATTTAAGTTCAAATAAAATTTTTTTTTAATTTTTTAAAATAGTTTAATCTGAATAAATATTTTAATATTTCACAAACTGTTGTTTATGAAATTCAAGACTAATCTATTAATTAAATTTTTTTGAATAATTTTTTAGAAGAAATTTTTTTTTAAAAAAAGATTAATTGGTCTTCATTTGAAAAAAAAGCTCGATAAATTACTGTTTTTTTCAAAACAAATATAATCGGATAAACTTATTCTTATTAAAAATTGGATTTCATAAGAACCTATCTGAAAATTTATTTAAAAAAAACTAAAATTCAATAATACTAAAAATAATAACAAATTAAAATCACTGAATATCGAAAAAAAACTTACTTCTTTCTCCATTTCAGAATCAAAGAATGTTAAAGTTGAATAATTAAGATTCTCATCTAAAAAACGTTTATTTGATTCAACTTCAATACAAGATTCTAATACTTGATCTACTCTTTCATTCATGTTTAAACCTAATTCAATTGATTCATTTTTAGCTTGATTAATTTTTTCTTTATCAAGTATTTTTCCTAAAAAAAAAAAAGAAATTTAAATGAAAAAATATCTCAAATAAAACTCTAATAAAAGTTTCAAAAAGAATAAAAAAAAATTTCTGTAATTAAAGTTTCTAAAATGAGAAAGAATCTAGAAGACTAACCAAACGATTTTTCAAAAATAGTTTCTTTATGTTCAGAAATCATAGATAAATTATCTTTTATTCCATTTTTTTTAATTGAATCATCTTGTACATTAATTTTTTTTTTATTTTCATTAGATGTTTCAACTTTTTTATTTTTTAATAAACTATGTTTAACAGGTTTACGTTTAGATATTGTTAATGATCTATTAATTTTAGTATTTAAACTAATTGTATCATCTTCCTCAATATTACGCATATCATTTAACTAAATAAAAAAAAATTATTTAATTTTAATAATTAAAATTTTTTTTTTTTTCAACATACATTTCCAAAAGGAATTTCAGGCCTCCACTCATTGAACTTTTCACTTTCATCTTCATTTCCTGTACTTTGTGAACTAAAACTAGATTTAGCTGTACTTGGACATAATTCTGTTGATAATTTTCTATTAACAACAATTGAAGGCAATTCATTATCTTCTAAATGCGTTTTGTTTGTTTTTACAATTTTTTCATCTTGATCCAATTTAGTCTAATAAAAAAAAATGCAAAAAAAACATTAAAGTTTTTTCAAATAAAACCGAAAAAGTATTTAAATATATTAACAAAAAATAGAAAACAAAACATGTAAAAAGTTTTCATAGGAAAAACAATAAGTGTTTACAATAATTACCTGTTTTTTTTTTAAAACACTTTGGTTTTCTTTTTGTTTAATAAAAAAAGTTTTTATATTGTTATCTTTTAAAGCTAAGTTTTTAGCATCACCATTTGCAGGTTCAACTTCATAAGTTTTATCAAGGTATGATAAAGTGTTTTCAGAAATATGTACTTTACTGATAATTAAAAAAACAAAAGATTGTTATCAAAGATTAATTAAAAAAATAATTAATATTCTTTAATTTTAATAATTACCCAGCAACACCAGATTGTTCCATTGCATTTGCTAAAGTAACATCTTTTGACCAGACATCAAATTGCCATTTACGTAAACCAATTACACCACAAAGTACTGAACCTGAGTGTATACCGATACGCATATTTAAAGGTACATTGGTTTTTTTACGTACTTTTCTAAAATATCAATAAATAATAAAACTTTTCATTTTTAAAAAAATTTTTTAAACCTACTTTATTGCTTGAATCATACTTAATGCCATTTCAACACTACACTTAGCATGATCAGATCTAGGTTCTGGTAATCCACTGACACAATAATAACAATCTCCTAATAATTTTATTCTTAAACAGTTATGTTCTTCAGCTAATCTATCAAATCGTGCATATAAATCATTAAGTAATCGAACTAATTCATGAGCACTACATTGTGATGCTAAAAGTGTAAAACCTTGAATATCTGCAAATAAGATGCTAAAAAAGAGAAATTTTTAAAATAAAATAATCAAAAATTATTAATATTTACCTCACGTCTTTATAACTATGAATATAAAACTTATGAAATTGTTCAGAAATAATTTTTTTATTATCTTCTTGGTTAGCTATATCAGAAAATATTTCTAATGCTAAAAACCTTGGTAGTAATGAAAGAAGCAAACGTTCCTATAAATTATTTAAATTAAAAATTAGTTTGATTTCATTCATATTATCTTAAAGCATTAAATTTTTAAAGTTAATTTTTGCAAATAAAACTGTATCACTTAGCTAAATGAATATAAATTGATTGAAAAAGTCTTATTAATAAATAATTACAAATTAATCAACAATTAATATAGATTTTAAAAGAAAAAAAATTTAATGACCATAAACATTAGTTGACCAAATTTTTATTTGAAAATAAGCATTCTTTAATGAAAATTTAAAGTCACAAGTAAAAGTTCTTATTTTTTAATTAAGCTGTTTCCTTTTTTATTCAAACTGTAAAAAAACTCATTTAATTTTCTTTTGATTTAAACTTGCTAATCACAAAATGCTTTTAAATTTCCTTTCAAATTTTCCATATATAATCCCACAAATGAACTTTAAAAATTTTTGTTGAAGTAGTAATAGTTAAAATTAGCAATAAAACATATTCTTTGAAAGATTAAGTTTTATTTTTTTAAAACTTTTATCTTTATTGATAATTCTATAATAAAGATTTGACAAAAAAAAATTATCTTTTATTAAAAAGTAATCTTAACTAATAAAGTTTTCATATTAATCATTTTTATAACTAAAAAGTATCAAAGAAAAGCTCTTAATTTACAAAAAAATAATTAAATGAAAATAAATTTTTATTGCTAGTAAATAGTTTATTGGTGAAAATTCATTAAATGTTTAAAGAAAAATTTTCTACAGATTAAGATTAAAATTTTTAATGAAAACGATAAAAAAGAAATTAAAAGGAAAAGTAAAGAGAGAAAATTCATTAAAATACTAATAATTAAATGAATAAAAATTAGATTCATCTTAATATAGTGAAAATGCTTAAATTAAAAGTAAAAAAATTATTTAAAAAAGCTGAAAAATTTTACTTCCGCTTTAAAAAATTAAACATCCGCTTAAGAGTTTTTAAATTTGCCTTTAAATTTAAATAAAATTAAAATAAAAAAATTTAAAATAAAAAGAACTAATTTTAGAATTCTTAAGAAAACTTTTTCAACTTTCCATTTGAAAATTTCCTCTTTCAGCGGTCAACTTTCTTTTTTTTTTTTGAATAAAAGAAAACTATTTATAATCTGTATTTAAAAGATTTTCTAACTTTAATAATTTAAATTATGGTTTTTATTATTCAAACAAAGAAATAAAGAATTATTTTTAACATAAAAAGTTGGATTAAAAGTTTTTGAAAACTTTTTTTAAGTTAAATTTTAATTTAAAAATAAATTAATTTTGTAAGAAAATAATTTAACTATAAAATTTTGTTAATTTGAGAAAATTAAATTTTAAAGCTTTAAAATCTTTCTTTTATAATAAAAATATCATTTGTATGATAAATAAATTTCTTTTAAAAAAAAATTAAAATAACTTAATTTAATTAAAATTTTATGAAGTTTTGTTTTATTTAAACATAAATTTGTAATAATGAAGAGATTTTTTTATTAGACTGACCTGTTTTTTATTTTCCATTTCCGTCTTATATCTAGTTTCAATAAAAAAGCGTGTTTCTAAAAAAGCATTTCTTTGTGAACGATCTGTCAAATATTTAATATAAAGACCAAGAAGATTTACGCTTAAATGCAAAAAAATAGTGGTTACAATCTATTAAAAAAAAAAAAATTTAATCAATCATGAAAGTTTAAACTTGTTTTTTATAGTAAAATTAGCCTAAAGATTAATTGTGTTTTGTATGAAAGGCTTTAAAAATTAAGAATTTTTGCGAAAAAAATAATTTAAAAAGAAAAAATTAATAAACCTTTTAAAAAGATTCAAAAAAGTTATCAAGTTTTTATGAAAGTAAAATGAGAAATGAAAAAAATTATAAATAGAAATTCTATAAACATCCAAAAATAAAATTCAAAAAAATCTAGATACACATGTAAAAACAAAATTAACTTAGCATAAGTTAAAAATAATTTTAATTTAGAAAAAAATTGAATTTTAATTTAAAAAAAAATTACTTCTAATAGTAGACTTTTTAAAATAAATTAGCTTTGAAGATAAAAAAGTCTAAGATGAGTAATTAATTTCAAAACAATATAATTTTAAGAAGGAAAAAAGCTTTTTGAAGTTGATTGAAAATTTTCTTAAATTTTGATGCAAATAATTTTTTTGAAACTGTTTGATGATAATAAAACTTTTTGAGAAAAATAAAACTTTTTGATTCAATAAACTTTTTGATGAGAATAAAAGTCTAATTCAATAAACTTTTTTTATAAATTTTCTTTCTATAAAAAACTGATAACTTTAGATTTTGGATAAAATTTAAATAAAGATTAAGTTTAAAGATTTATTTCTAAAAATTATTTTAAATGCTGATCAAAACATAAAATAAAGTTGTAAATTAAAAAATTATTTAAACAAAAAAAAATGTCAATTGAAACTAAAAATCTTATTGATCTAATAAAAAGTTCAGTTCTTAAAATAATCTGAATTTATCAAGATTACATTAAAAAAGAAAACAAGTAAATATAATGTTTCTTTAAATAAGAATGTTTGTTGTTTTAGAAAAGTTTAATTTGAAAACATAAAAAAATTTTCGGAAATAAATTTATAACATAAAATTATCTATTGAAAATTATAATTTTCATAAACTAAAATTATTTTTAATAAGAAATATGTTTTCTTCATATGATATAACTTGATACGTCTTGAAAACTGTTTGAAATCAAATTATCAAGTGTTTATAATTAAGTCAATTAAATTAAAAAATTTAGTTTTCATTGAAAATAAACTTAAAAAAATCTTTCCAAATTTAATAAAAACCTATGCTAATGTTTTATGTCTAATAATGTTATAACTCATAAGAGTGTTAGAAATCATAATGAAGTTAAAATTAATACTAAATTTTATTAAAGCAAATATTAAATTATTTTAAGTAGAATACTAAATAATAATAAAGGCAAATACTAAATTATGTTGAAAACTTATATTGAGAACTGTGAATTTTTTTATAAGACCATGATAGAGCTTATGTATAAAACTCATATTGAATGATACCAAAAAATTTTAGCCAAATAATATTGAAAAGTATTAACCAAATATTATTGAAAAGTTTTACTATTGAAGACTTTAAAATTTTCTCTAAATTCGTACTACTCAAATCTTTGACTTAGTTTGAAAAATCTCTAAATAGTATGAAGAACCTAAAAAAAATGAAAGCTAAATAATTTAAAAAATGTTTGATTAAATATAAAATATTTTTAAATAATAAATCTAAACTCAATAAAAAATTGATAGTAGTTATCAGAGAGTAATGAAAATAATATTTAAAATCTATATCGGAATTATATTTAAAATATTAATATTAAATTAAAATTATTTATAAGCATAGAAATTTTTTTTCAAAACCTTCATAAGAAATATTTTGTGTTAAATTATTAAAATATTTTCAAACTATTACTAATTAGTTGTATCATTAAAAAAAAATTTCTTTTCGTGTTCATGAAAATTTTTTTTACAAATATTCCAATAAGTTATTTAAATTAAACCTACATTAATTAAATAATCATTTTTTTTCTAAATCAATTTGTATGAAAATTCAGTTTATTCAAATTTTTCATTTTTACTGTAAAAGTTTTAATGTAAACGTTTATTCAAAATTTTGGCTCACTTTAAAAATTTATTTAAAAATTTGTTTATAAATTCTGTGTATTTTATAATTTTGCTTATTTAAAAATATCTTTTATTTGAAATTTACTCTTACTAAAAATGTTTTATTTAAAAAATAGTTTTATTTGAATTTTCTTTTTAAAATTTTTAATTTTAAATCTTTCTTTATTTTGAATCTTTCTTTATTTTGAATCTTTCTTTATTTTGAATTTTTCTTTATTTTGAATCTTTCTTTTTTTTGAATCTTTCTTTTTTTTGAATCTTTCTTTTTTTTTTGAATCTTTTTTTTTTTTTTGAATCTTTCTTTTTTTTTTGAATCTTTCTTTATTTTGAATTTTTCTTTATTTTAAACTTTTCTATTTTTTAAAATTTTTAATTCTTCTCTGTTTTTTAATTTTTCTATTTATTAAACTTTTTCTTATTGTAGAAATTGTATTATTTAAAAAATTTTTTTAAAAAATAGAAACTTATGTTTTAAAATAATAGAAAACTGTTCTTTTTAAATTGCCTAAAGCAATACAATCAATTAATAAATATTGCAGTTTAAAAAAATTCAAATTAAATATCTTAAAAAAAATTGTAACAAAATTAAAAAAAGACATTTTGAGGAGAAAATCAAATACTTATTTTATTAAAAATTAAAATATTTGTTTTTTTAAATAAAAAAGTAGCTAAATACCCGAAAATAGTATTGAACTGTAAAATTTCTTAATGAAAATTTTCTTATAACAAAAAAAAATTTTAAGGAAGCGGAAATAATAAAAAAAAAAAAATTTAAACAGTATTAGATTTAAGCTTTAGATTTCAAAAAATAACTTTTTAATTAATAAAAAAACTTGATAAAAAACTAAATCAATTAAACAAGTTAGTTCAATTTAATTAAAAAGTTTAAATAAATTTTTTTATGTTCACTATATGAATATTTTTATAAAAAATTTTTTTTGACAGAAACAAAATTTTCTAGATAAAAGCTTAAACTTCGAAAACCTAATCTTAAAATTTTGATTATTAGAAACTTATCCTTATTAAAAACAAGAAAAAAAAGATATTAAATAGCATTTAATCAGTGTAAAAACTAGTTAAATTGAGCCACTAAATTTTTCTTTTTTCAAAAGCTATTTTGTTTATTAAAATTTGGTATTAGGTTTTTAATATGAAAAAAATTTTTATAAACCTAAATTAATTAAAAAAATTTGAACTGATAAAATCTATGTTAAGAAAATAAATAATTTAGACAAAAATATATAGAGTTTTTAAACCAGAAAAAAGCTATTAATGTTGAATGAAAAATAAATAAAACTCGTGTTTAACCTTTTTTTATTATAAAATTTCAATCAGAAATTGCTTTATAAGTTTTTTTTGTTAAGTTTTTAAAAAGAAGGAGTTAAACAAAAATACTAATTACAAACTAGTAACCTAAAAGTTAAAGAAGAATTAACTAAAAATTTTATTCAAAAAAAAAGTAATTAGTTTAAGTCAAATCTGAAGATCTTGAAGAATTATTTTTACACAAAATAACTTTACAGAGCTCAAAAAGTATTAAATTAAGCCAATTAATTTTAAAATTATGTATTTAAAAAGTTAATTAAAAAATTTTTAAAAAACAATGTATCCTAATTTATAATTGATGTTTTTCATCAATCTTTCGTAAAAAAAAGTTAATTAAGCTGGAAAGTGTTATTTTGAAAAGTATTTCACTAAATGTATTTTTAGATTAATTTAAAAATTAATTTTTAAAAAAAATTTTTTTTAATTAAATTTAAAAAACTGATTAACTCGCAAATGTCAAAAAATGTATCTTTTATAATTCCAGCTTTTAACATGACGATTAGTGAATTTAAGTGAAAAATAATGAAGAGTAAAATAATTTGAAAGAAACTTTTAAAAATTAATTACGAGAAAGATCAAAGAATTATTGTTTTTAAAATCTGTTGAACAAGAAAATCTAATCATAAAAATTGATAAAAAAAAGTAGCCATCTATAATTTAATTAAAATTAATTTAAAGATAAAATAAGTTTTAGTGAAAAGCTATTTGAGATTTTCTTTTTTAAGACTAAATCTGTCATTGAAAACTTTTTAAAATATCAAAAAGCTATGTAAAAAGTTTATGTAGCTTTTATTGTTTAACATTTAAAAATATTCTACAACTTCAAAAGTTTAATTTAAAAATCCTATTAAAGTTGTTCAAAGAAGTTGTTTATCATAAAAATCATCTCTAAAATTTGTTGAGAATTTTTTTAAATCTAATTTAAATCAAATAGTCTGAAAAATTAATATTCTCTAAGTAAAACTTTAAATGTTTTTTTATGAAAAAAACTTTATCATAATTTTAATAGCTTCAATAGTTTATGTTTTAAATAACCTTTTAAAACTTTTATTTAAATGAAAAAACCACTCTGATAATTTTTAAAAAAGAAATATCATTTTTCTTTATCTTGAAAGCAATCTATCTTTATACACAATTTACTGTTGTCTTTTTAAGAATTAATGGTTTTGTATTTATAATTTAAAACTAAATAATTCTCAAATTGCACAATTAAAATTCTTTAAAAATATAAATGAACTCCATCAATTTAAACGTTTAATTAATTATAACTAAACATAATTTAAAAAAAAAAAATTTTAAAAATCTAGTTTATTTTTAAAAAATTAGTAACAAAAGGAGAAAATTGCTTAAACAATTGAAAAAAAGTATTGAAAAAATTAGCTTTAAAAAGTGTATCAAAAAAGTGGTTTATTATTAAAAATGATGACAATTTAAAAATGTTTTTAAGCTTAAAATGTTGATTTGTTGCTGAATGCGCAGTTCTAGTAAAAAAAATTTTTAAATAAAATTTAAAAATAAAACCAGATTTTTTATTAATATTTCAGCTTAATAAAAATTTTGGAATTAAATTTTAATTATAAACTTAAAATTTGTTTAACTTAAAAATTTTAATTAATAATAATCTTATAGGGTTTTAATTTTTTTTAAATTATTGATGGTTAATTGTTGGAAGAACATTGAAAGATTTATAAACTAAAAAAAAATTTAGTTTTTTAGTTTGAAAAACATTTGAGATATAATTCTTATGAATTTAAAATAAAAAAAAAACTTTCACATTTTGAAAATAAAACTTTGAAGTAAAGAAAAATTTAACTATTTGAAATTAAAAAAAATTCTACTATTTTGAATAGAAAAAAAACTTTTACTATTTTGAAATAAAAAAAATATAAAGAAAAAAAACTTATAAGGACTCAAAAATTATAATATGAAAATATCTATTAGAATTAAAAAAACTAAAAAATTCTAATTACTTGAGTATATGGAGTTTTCATTATTTCAAAAGAAATTGAAAACAGGTATTGTACAAAAAAATAACCTATGCAAATCATCAACATAAATAGCTTTATTGATTCATAAAATACAGTGTATTAAAAAAAAACTGTAAATTAGTTCAAGTTTAGATTATATTAAATATGAATAAAAAACAAAAAAAAAGTTTTAAATAAGTTTAGCACAAGTTCTAAAAATAGTTTTAAATAGAACTAAAATTGTAAAGTAAATAGAGAAATTGAAGTTATATCTTTTTGAACAAAAACATTAAATTATTAAAACTGTATATTCAAATAAAGATTCAGAACTAAGATAAAAAATGGCTTGAAAATGGTTTTTTCAACATTTTCGATTTCTATTTATTTATAAAACACTAGATGTTTTATCAAGTTAACTTAAATTAAATGTCAATAAAAGTTTGAAGAATAAATAAATTTTCTATTCTCAAAATACAATAATTGAATTAAAGATAATTTAATTAAAATGTTAAGATTTGTTGATACAAAAAAATTTAAAAAACTTTGATTTCATTAGTAATTTTAAATAAAAAATATGTACATACCATTGAATTAAAGTTTTCTGTATTTTCTTGATTAAAAAATTTAAAAATTGTTATCAAAAGATCTAAACAACAGGCACTAACTGAACAAATAGCTGACCATTTTAATGAAAATGGTAAAGCAACATAAGTTACAAAAACAATATACATAATATGCCATGTATTTTGATTAAAAAATAAAGCTTCTTTATTGATATTCATTGTTTGATAGAGTTTTTGTATACTTTCATTATTAAAAGAACTTGATGTATTTAATGGAGATGAATAAATTTGGCTTCTTTCAATGAATTGACTTAAAAAAACAGTTACAATTAACGTACAAAAACCTAAATAATGAAGACGATGATTTGCACAATGTGTCCAAAAAATGATAATAAATAAAAGAATTAAACTTGGTAATAAGAAATGTGAATTAGCTAAAAGTCCAAATAAAATTAATTCCACAAAATTATTGAATATGCTTAATTTATCATTTTGTTTATCAAAATTATTTTGTAGGTATATTAAAACTCTTGGCAGAATTATAAATGAAATTGTTAAAAGAACATTAAACCAATTGATTATTTGTAATGGTTGATGTCGTTGACGCATTGAATAAAGTTGATAAGCAAATTCTAAATTTTCATCATTAAATGTATTGATTAATCTAGGTATTCGTAAACCAAAAAAATTAAAATGATTAACATGTGAAGGTACAAAATAAAGTGTCAATTGATTTTGTTTTTGTTCTTTATCTAAAATAAAAAAATTTGGTACATTTGAATTATCTTGTGTATTTTGATCAGAATCTTCATCGTCTGAAGATTGAGAATCATTTAAAAAGTTCTCAGAGGAATAACACTCTTTAAAACAAATATTTTTACTTGTTTTGTCTTGGTCACAATTTTCTTGTAAACTAGTTAAACTTGATTTAAAATAATTATTATTTAAATCATCAAATTTTTTATTATAATGAGCACTTGTCGAAGATGATGGTCTACTATTTTCACAACTTAAAGATGGTCTATCTAATTCTGAATCAAATTCATTTTGTGAATGAGATTTACTCATTTCTTTTTGCTTTTTTGAATTATTTATCATTTTTGATAATTTTAGTTTGATTTAAAAAAATGAAACTAAAACATTCATCATTAATTTTAAAAAGATGCTAATAAAAAATTAATGGTTTTAAAATAAAAACTTATTAACACAAAAAAAAAACATTTTTCGGTTGATTAATTGATCTTTTGTGTATTTCCTTTGAGATTAAAATTTTTAATGAACTTGATGAAATAAACAAACAAAAAAATGACTAATTATTTTATAATTAAATTACTAAATACAAAAAGACCATTTTAATTTAAACTTCACTTTAAAAATTATCAAAGTTAAACTTAATTCTTTTGTTTAAATAAAATTAATCCTCTTTTGTAAAACTTAAAACTTTTTTAAGAACTTTACTCAGTTTTATAATGACCTATTAAAAAAAACAAAAAAAAAAGATTTATGAAAATACAAGCTTCAGAGCAAGAAGTAAACTACTAAGGAAAAAATGTTAGTTCATTTTACATTTTTAGTTTTGCATTTTAATGAGGCGTTTCAATGGAGTTTAGAGGTGGAGCTTTTATTTCATTTTTAAAGAATTTTTTTTTACTAGATTTTTTCTTACTAATTTAAAACTATGCGTTTTGAAATTTTATAACAAACACTTGTTTCAAAGTTTTAAGGGCAAATTTTCTTTTTTAAATAAACTTATTAATTCCAATTAATTATAAAACTTTTTTTGTTTCACTCAATTTTTTAAATTAATTCAAAAAATTTAAAAAGCTTAAAACTTTAAAAATAGAACTTTTATAGACAAATGTATCTTAAAATGAAAAATTTAACAATTGAAAATGATGTTTTAATTCAACTGTAAATTTTCTTTTCTAAAATCTGATTCACTCTAAATAATTTTTTAAATAAAAATTTTGATCAATTGTGAATAGAAGTTTGTTTAAATTTTTTTTTACAACTGTGAAATAAATTAATTAAATTTTTTAACTTTAAACATAAATATCAATTTTTTCATTAATAATTAACTAAGATTTAGATTGATTTGATTCTCAAAGTTTTATTTGTTTAACTGAATTTTTGATTAAATTTATTGTAAAGAATCAAATTATATTAATTGTATATTATTTTTGATTAAATTATACTCTATTAAATGAAAGTTTTTAATTAAAATTTTATTGTTTTTATAAACAAATTATTTTGTTTTTAATAAAAACTTTTTGATCCCAACTTTTGTTTTTTTAATTTTCGTAAGTTTACGTTAGTTATCTAATTTTTTGTTATATTTACATTAGTTGTTTTAAATTTAAAACTTTTTTTATTTTTTGGTTATTTCGATTTTAAAAATTTTTTTGTATTTTGGTTCTTTCGTTTTAAAAACACTTTTGATATTTTAGTTGTTTCAATTTTAAAAAGTTTGGGCAAAGTTTTTTTTTGTTATTTTAATTTGAAAATATTTGATAGAGTTATATTTGTTGCTTTAATTTGAAAAATTTTGATAAAACTGTTATTTTAATTCAAAAAATTTTTGATAGAGTTATATTTGTTGTTTCTAAATTTAAACTTTTATATCTAAATTTTTTTCAGTTTTTTTTTTATAAACAATTTTGTATACAAAAAAATTTGTTTTTTTTTTGTTTAGCTTTTAACAAAAAGTTTCTTTTAAATAAAAAAGTTTTATTTGTAACTTTTTTCTAATATATTAAAATTCTGTTTGTTTTTTGTTGTTTAAAAGTTTTTAAATAAAAACATTTTTAAACAAAATTTGAATCAAAAAAAAAGTCTGAAAGTTTTTTTAAACTTTTCGTCTATTTTAAATTTAGATGACTAAAATTGACAATAAACTTTTAATTTTTTTGAAATTTCAAGTATAAAAACTTTTTAAAATATTAATCTAGTTTTTTTTATTTGTTTTAGTAATTAATTTGATGTTTTGACATTAAAAAGTCTTTTTTTATTTTTTGTTCAAAATTCACCAAATTTTTATTCTTTTTTTATACTTATTGAAACTTATTTTTAAGATCAAGTGAACATAACAATAGATTTTTTTTTTGTCAGAAAGTATCAAACAATGTAATTAATTAAAAAATAATCAATTCAAACATTTTAAGACAAAGTTTCGAAAATCCTAATTTATTAACAACTGATTTGTATTATAAAACTTAAAAATATTTTTAAGGTTATTATTTCTCAAATAGCTATTAGCTAGGCTTAAAGAAGTTTTAACTTTGTTACAAAATCTTGAAATTTACAAACTTAATTATTAAAAAAAGTTTTCATGTCAAATTAAATTAATTTATTGTTTTTGAAAAGTTAGATTTTTTAAAGTTATTAATAAAAATTTCAAATTAACCATCAATTTTTAAGTGTTTTTTTAGAGCGTTTTAAATTTGCTTTTCATAAAAAAAAACTTTAAATAATGACTTATTAAAGTTTGAAAATTTAGACAAAAAGGATTTTTTTTGTTGAAAAAAAAATTCAAATTCAGAATTATTGACTAACAGACCAATTATAGGATAATAGTTTTACTAAATTTATCTTAAAATCTTTTGAATAAAAAAAATTAATTAGAAAAAGTTTCTAAATTGTTACAAATAAAAAGTAAAAAGCAGATGACGCTTCTATTAAATTCATGAAATTATCAATTAACAAATTAACCTAGCGGTTTATGCTTGGCATCTTTTTTTTTTAATAAAAAATAAAATACTGAATTGCGCAAACTTTTTTTTTTAATAAATTTCTTTTCTCTCTTTTTTTTTGCGCAAAAGCTTTATTAAACAAAATTTATGGTCATTTTAAAGACTTCTAATTAAACTATTAAAAAAATAACTTCTTTTTAGTTGAATAAATTTACAGAAACTCTTCCAATTTTTTATTTGAAGATTAGTTCATATTAAAAATAATTTTCTTATTTTTTTGTTTCTAATTTTTATTTCACGCTCAAATAAAAAAATACAAAATTAATAGGCATAATAATTTTTTTTTTTAAAAAAAGCGCTTGTAAGTAATGACATCTAGCTAATAAAAAATTGCTTAAAATTGACAGCGTTGTAATCAAATTGTAAACAAAGTGGATATATAATATATACAGGAACCTAGTGCAAATTTTCTATTAGTTTTGTTTATAAACTAGTGTTTTCTCTAAATTTTTCTCATATTGTGTATTTTGGTTTAAGTATAGCCAAAGAATAATTTTATTAAAATTTAAAATTTTCTCTCAAAAATTAAACAAAAGTTTTATTGTTAATTGAAATTAATTTGATTACTTTGTATATCAACGTAGGTAAAATTTATTAATTTTAAAAAATATTTATTACTTTTTTGTCACCTATTTAACTTATTATTCTCAGATACTTGATTTAAATTATTTTTTATTAGCTTTTGAAAATTATGTTTTTTTTTATTTTTTCCTCTTCATACTAGTTTATTGATTCGCTAAAAAATTAAAATAATTATTTTCTATTTTTAACTAAATTTTGTTTATTCTAATCACTTTAAATTTTTTTTTAATTTTAGCTTAAAGTATCTCTTTTAAATACCAAAAATGGAGCAAACAATTTACAGAGCTAGTAATGGTAAGTTAATTTCTAATTAAATTTATTTGCTATTAATCAGTATTAAAGTTGAGTTTTAATTTTGTTTAATCTTAATTATTAAAGAGTGTGTTATTATTAAATTTTTATAGAAAAAAAAACTTCTCAAATTTTTTTATGTTTAATCATTATTTTCTCCATATTTTGTATCACTTTAATTTTTAAGAAAAAACTATTTAGTCTTTATCTTTAAAAATTAATATTATGTATTCCCTAGAATTTTACTTCATTTAAGAAACCCTGGCCTAATTTGACACAATATTTTTTGATAATTTTCTATAAAACCACGAATACTGCGTTCTAAATTTTTACTATAAATTTAGCATGTCTATTCATTTTAAATATAATTTGATATCTATTATATTTTTTACTTTTTTTATTTTTGCAAAATCAATTATTAGTTAGCCATAAGCTTTAAAAAGTTTAATAAGCTTAAAGTTTAAATTAATAAAAATTTCAAATTTTCTTAATGAGAATTGAAATAGCAAATTATTTTTTAATTTATTTTTACCATAGAAAATTATCTAAAAACTTTACAAAATCTACATTTAAAATGTTTTCAGTATTGTTGTGCAAATTATCATTAATTTATCAATTTCTGATAAATGAAAAACAAATTCATTGTGAATTTATTATAAAAACAATTCACAATCATATTCATAAATCAGTAAATGAAAATCATTCAAGTTTTAAATAGAAAAAAAACATTTTTGACCAGGTTTAAAAATTGAGTTTAGAAAATATTAATTGTATTTTTGTTTACTTTCAACATTATGTTGTTTTCTTATATAGTTTAATTTTTTTTTTAAACTGAATGCTTTAAAACTCATCTTGTTTAACATCATTGACTGGATTCTACGATTTTACCTGCCCATCATTTTTTTTTTCTAAATTGTTTTGAACACGTTTGTGATTTTTAAAATTTTAAGCTGCCCTTTTTATCAATTTTATTATCTTGTGCCAACTTAAGTTTTTTAATTAATAAATTAACCAAAGATTTTGTATAAAATTTATTTTTTTATTTTTAAAAAATGTCTTCTAATAAAAAAAGCGTAAAAGTAGAAAAAAATAAGTCTTCTATTAAAAAAAATACTGAAAAAAACAAGGATGATAATGAAATAGGAAGAGATTTTGATATATTAGATCCTATTGATCCTGAAAAAGTAGAAGCTTTTAGACGGATTGTAACTGCAGAAGATATTGAAGAAATAGATGATAATATTGGTTAGAAAAAAAAAAAAAAATTTTTTCTCAATATTTTAACTTTTTTTTGTCTCAAATTTAATTTTTTTCTTTTTTTTTAAGATTATGATAATTCAGTATCAGATAGTGCTTATGAAGAAGCATCTGATTCAGGTGTTGGTGATTTTTTAAATATGGATCCTGAACAACGTCAAAAAATTGAAGAAAGCTTAAAGAATGAATTAGCTAAAGTAATTTTTAAAGTGATTATTTGTATAAATTTTTTGTCTAATTAATTTATTTTCAAATTTAGACAGAAGAAGAAATTAATACTTTACGTCAGGTTTTGTCTTCTAAAATGAAACATGCAACAGAGCTTAAACGTAAATTAGGTATTACAGTATGGAAAGAGTTACAACAAGATCTCGGTCAAGGAGTTAAAAATATCCAAGAAACAACAGCGTATGTATTTTTTATTTTTTTAGAATTTTTGTAGATCTTATGCAAAGAATTTTGTCAAAACAACTATAAGTTTTTTCTTGAAACCAAATAAATTAAAAAAAATCTATAAATCGCAAAAAATTGTTTTTAGGTTTTCAGAGTCTATAAAACATTTATCAAATTGGAATAATGCTTTGCAAAGTGCACCTATGTAAGTTTAAGAAAAAAGCAACTATACAACTAAATTTAATTTTCACTAATTCTTTGCTAAAATCTACGCTTTTTATTACTATTTAACTTTTAATCTAAACAATTATATTTAATGTACTAATTAATTTTTTTTAACAAACTTAAAATCATCTAATAATCAATTAACTTAATTTGGCTAATAAAAATGCTTCAAACTAACAATATAATCGTTTTTAAATGTATGTAGTTCGGGATTAGGCTCTAGTATTGGAATGTTCACACAACCAGCGTATGTTATTTTATTTAAAATAATTTTAGTCAAATTGTCTTTACATAAAATTTTGCGCTTTAACTATTATTAACATAAATCAATTTTAAGTTTAATTAGTTTTATGATAATTATTTTTCATTAATAGCTATCAAAAAACAACAGAAGTTGTAAAAATAGCAGGAGAAAAAACTACGTCTGTTTTTAGTAACTTAGGTGAAACATTCAGAAATAAATTAGGTGAAGTGAAAAATTCTAATACATTCAAATCATTTGAAGAAAGAGTAGGAAGTACAGTTTACAATGTTAAAGTAAGTTTAATTTTATTTCTATCAAAATTATTCATAATTTTTTTTCTTTAAGTCTAAAATGGCAGGTTCTAGAAGTAATTCAATGAATTTTGATGAACAAGTAAATGGAGATAAAAGAAATTCTCAAACAGCAACTCCAGCTAGTACACCTACAATAATTGAATAGTTTTTAGTCTTTAATTTAAAACATTTTAAACTTCTATTAAATATTTAAAAAATAAATTTATCAATTATCAAAATTAAAGTTTTTCATCAAAAAAACTTATCAAAAAAAAGTTTTGAAATTTATTTTCATTGAATGTTATAAGTTATGAAATTTTATTCTCAAACTAGATCTACAAATAAGTATTTATATCAAATTTAATTTAGTTATATGTGGTGCATTTTTGATTTTTAAAAAAAACTTTTCTTTTGAAATTTGTTCAATTAAAAATCATTATTTATTTTATTAGTCATCTGATGTTTTGAATTTATTTTCTGTACTTCAAAAAAAAAAATATTTTTTATCTAAAAAAATTTTTTAGTTTTTTGTTTTGAAACTTGCCTTTATGTTTGTTTGTTTTAATTATATCATTTGACTATCACAAGTTTATTTTCTTTCACTTAAAATAATTGAAAAGATCAATGTGATTAATTATGTCGAAAATAATCAAACAAGCTAATAAGTTATGAAAATAATTGTAACTAAATTCACTTAATAAATTTTTTTTTCTTTAACAAAATTTTTAATTTACTCTTAATTTACAGGTTTTTTTTAACTTCACATGTTTAAGATTTATTTTCGTTCTCTGTGGAATTATTTTCCTCAGCTTCTTTTTTTTTACTACTTTCAATTAAAACTTTTAATTCTTCTAATAATTTTTCTTGTTTAGATTTTTTAGCAAGACCTCGTTTTATCATTTGTTTACGTTCTAATTCAGCTTTTTTATTTGCTGCAGCTTCAAATCTTGGATCGTTTGGATTCATATCATAACCTAAGAAATCACGAATTTCTTCAATTCTTTTTAATTCTTTGTCAACTTTATCTTTAGCTTGAGATTGTACTTCATCATATTTCTTGAAAAATTCTTTTTTGTATTTTTCCAAATTTTTCATTCCTTTTATTATTTCTTTTTCTCTTAATTCTTTTTCTTTTCTTTCTTTTTCTTTGTTTGCATTTGATTCATTTAAAAGACTTTCTAGAGATGGATAAAATTCTTTTTCAAATTTTTTTTTGAAAGCTAATTCTTCTTTACGAGGCCAACAAACACCAGGTTTTAAGCCACTTTCTTTTCCAAACTTTGCATATAAATTACGTACATAAGGAGTTTTATACTGATATAATTCAGTTAATTCAACTTTTTCACTTAAACTACCAAAAAGTAAATCTCTTTCTTTGGTTGTTAAATTTGATCTATTCTGAATTTTTTCAATTTCTTCATCTGATAAATGACTCCACATAGATTTCTCTTCTTCTATAATTTCTTCAATCTCAAGTTTATCTTCTTTTTCTTCTTTTTTTCTGAAAAAAGAAATTTTTCTAACGAAACTTAAATTTTTTTGGTTAGAAACATTTAAGATGTTTAAACCTATTTTTTTGTAAATTGACATTTTTTAAATATTTAAGAAAATTAAAAAAATTTATTAAAATTTATTTACAATTTTTCCATACATGTGAATGAAGTTTTTTTAAATTTTCTTGTAAATAAGCTATTTTTACACTTTTTTTGAAAATTTATTTATTATTTTAATTTGGTTATTTTTATACCTCCACAAAACAACCTCTACATTTTTTCTTAAAGATAATTATAAAATCAATTTAATTCAATTATTTTAAACGTATGTTCAAAATCTTTTACAATTTTATTTAAAATTACATTCTAATTTTTATTACTATATAGTGAAAGCTGTTCAGAAAAAAAATAAACAAAGTCCTTCATTTTTAATTTTGAAAGACGTATAAAGCTTTTAGGTTCTGGTTTCATAAATTTAAAAAAATGGGTTATTCGTTTGTAATATTCTTAATTTTTACACTTGTTTGGGGTGCAATTGGTATTTTCGTTCCAATGTATTTGCCAAAAAACGAGAATAAAGGAATTATTCAAACTATGATAGTCACTACAGCTGTATGTTGTTATACTATGTAAGTAAAACAATAAAGCTAAAGTTTTATTGAATATTAATATATTTTTTAAAAGGTGGTTGGTTACATTTTTGTCTCAATTGAATCCTTTGATTGGGCCTCAACTTTCACCGGCGACTCAGCTTTTAATTTTTAAGAACTGGAATTAAAATTTAGTTTTTTTTTCTATTTTTTACTTAAGGGTTTCAGCTATTAATTATTTATTTTCATGTGTTAATTTTTTGTTATTATTCAAGATTCAATAATCATTCTAATAAATTAGTCAGACAGTATTGATTAAATATTATTTAATTTTAAAAAATAAAAACTTTTTTAGGATATTAAAAGCCATGATGTTATAGTTTTTAAGAGTTAAAATTTTTGTTATCATATTCTTGTTTAGCAGATGTGAAAAGATGATCAATTTTCTTTCTTTTTATAAATTCTTTTTGACAAAATACTTTCATTGTCAAAAAACTTCCTGTTTCTTTGATTTCTTTAGCTCTATTAATTACAGAAATATCAAAATTTATTTTTTTTGCAAGTTCTAAAGGGTAACTAAATTCAGCAAGTCCATCTATCAGCTTATGAGTGTAAAATATTTCATTTTTCTCAAATTTGATTTCTAACTGTTGGAAATTAACTTGATCAATTTTTTCTAAATAGTTTGGCAAAGAATGAATATGTGTTGATATAATAAAATGAGATTTAGGATTTTGTTTTGTTATAAAGTTAATATAAGCTGCAAATAAGGATAAACCATCTTCAAAACTAGTTCCTTTTCCGAACTCATCAATAACAACTAAAGCATTATAAGGAATTTTATTTATAATATTAGAGAGACGACAGAGATCATTAGTGAATAAAGATAATCCTATTGAAATAGATTCTATTGATTCAATTTTTGTCAAAATTTTACTGAACAATGGTATATTACAGTAATCTGCTGGAACAAAACTACCCAAATAAGCCATGTATATTATGAGGCAATTTTGTTTTAAAAAAACACTTTTTCCTGAATTATTAGTACCAGTTATAATTTTGATTGAATTTGGATATTTGCTGTAATAATCATTTGGTACAAAAAAACTTTCTAAGGCTTCTTTCAAAGGATGCCTTCCATTTTTTATATCAATGTTGTTTTCAAAATTAAAATTTGGTCTTACGTAGTTTCGAAGTTTAGCTATTTGAGCAAATCTTAAAAGGCTTTCAAATTAATGTTAGTATTTTAAATAAAAAAAAAAAAGTAAATTTACTCACCAATCAAATTCTCCTACTACTTCCAAAAAATCAAAAACTCCAGATAATTTTAGCAAAATTTTATTTTGTAATTCAAGTAAAATAGAGTTTTGTTTAACTAAAATGTCTGTTAAAAATATATTATAGCTTTCATCAAATTTCTCTAAGTTTTTGCTTTTGAAATACTTAAAATGAATTGTTGATGAGACAAATTTTACATCTGGTAAATTGTTAAGCATAGTTTTTTCATTCATCAAATTTTCATTAGCTATTTGGAGTACAAACCCAAAAACTGGATTAAAAGTTACTTCAAAACTTGGTAAAAAGTTTTTTAAACGTTCTGATTCTTTTTCTGTTGCTAATTCTAAAGTTTTTTCTATGTTTTCAAATTCTAACTTCATTTGATCTAATTCAATATTGATACCTGAATTTATCTCTATTTTTTTAACTTCTTTACTTTTTTCTAGATTTATTACAGATGTTACAGCAATTATTATAGTTTCTAAATCGCTTGTGTAACATTTTTTGAGCTTATCATAAATATTAAGATTTAAATCATGTTTTGAAACAAACTCGTATAAAACTATCAAATTTTCAATTGTAGTAGCAAACGCTATGAAATTTTGAGGTGATAAGGCGCAAATTTTCATTTTCTCTACCAAATTTGTAATAGGTTTTATATTTTTTAAACAAGAATAGTAAAAATATAAAGCATCTTTAGTTAAGTTCATTAAAACTTCAATGTCATCCAATCTTTCATTAAGCTTTTCATAACAATTTATAGGTTGAAAAAATAATCTTCTTAAATAATTTGTTCCAACTTTTGATTTGCATTTATTAAATAAGCTGAATAAACTAGTATCTTCTTTTTTGCAAAAGTCTTTTTTGAAAATTGAAGGATGATCTTTATAAGAAAAAACATTTAACTCATTTAAAGTTATTTGGTCAATAATTACATAATTTTGGCAACCAAATTTTTCAAATTTTTTTATATTTATACCTTTAAAAGCTGTGTTATTTTTTATACCAAAATTATTTTGGTTAATAAAAATAAATAAAGAACCTATTGATTTTATAAAAAAGTCATCATTTACGTTTATAATTGATGAAATATAAATATGCTTGTCATTTTCGTTGAAAATATTATCCTTATTGAAGTTACAGCTGTAAATTACCTTCTTACAAACTTCTTTTATGTAAAACTTGTAAGTTAATAACGTTAACCTATTTTTTTTGTTGAATGAACTCGTACTGACAAAATTATTTTGAGTTAATAGATTAGATTCTTCTTCATTATTAGGCAAGGAAGCATTTTTTTGTTTTGTATCCTTGTTTTTTTTAAAGTCTTTAGAATTAAAGTTAAATAAATTCAAATTAATTGAAACTGAAGTTCCATCAGAACTTAAATCAGTTGAGCTCAATGGATTAGAAATCGTTGTTTCTGAGTTTAAGTCTTCATCATCTTCTAGATTAGTAATCAAATAAACTTCTTCCATTGCTTCAACAAGCTTATCTTGTAATTCTGTTTTAGTATTTAAGTTTAATAAACATAATGTTGGTTTCAATTGTTTTACAAAAGATGTTACTATTTCATAATCTAAAGTACAGTCTGAAAATTTATCAGTAAAATATAAAGCTTCATGGCTAAAAGAATAAAAAACTAAAGAATAAAGATTGTCTTTAGTGTAAATAGATAAATAAACTTCGTTCATTTTTTTTTATTAATGAAAATTAAAAAAAGAAAAAGAAAAAGAAAAAAAAAGAAAAAAAAGGAAATTTTCTCTTATAAATTTTTTTCTATTTTTATTTTAGAAAATTCAATCGACATAGAAAATTATTTACATTTAATTATAACTAGAAATTAATTTATTCTTCGTCTTCAAAATCATTTTTGTACAATTCAAATAATTTAGCTAATTCTTCTAAGTTTTCATATGATTTAGTTTCATTAATAATCCTACGAGCAAGATGAGTTTTATTGAAAACATTCCATAATAACAATCCGACAACAATTCCTTCTTTTATATAGAATACAACGCCTTTTTCATAGTTGTCTGAATCTTCTGGTAATTTAATTTTTAAATCTTTTTCATCAGTCTGATTGCTTTTTTTGAAAACAGAAATAGTAGGCAAAGTTGAATCAATAATACCGATGGCTTCAAAACCTATTCTAGGACCTAAGTCAGACCAAACTACTGGTTGATGCCAAAAAATTTTATGACCTCCTGACATGTTTTCTCCTGCTAATCTTCCTGTAACTAAAGAATTATCATGATGTGAACATTGTCTTCTTCCTAATTTTTCATCATAGTAACTTGCAGCATCTCCAGCAACCCATAAATTTGTACGAGCTTGTAATTCAGAATTTACTAAAAACCCTCCATTTTGACTACATACTTCTAAACCTGAATCTTTAGCCAAATCAGTATTTGGAACACCTTTATTATCAATTATTAAATAATCGGTTGTTAATTGTTGACCATCAGACAAGTTTAAAATTACTTTATCATTTTTAAATTCAGTAGAAATAACTTTAGCTGTAGGTATAATATTAATACCATCTTCTTTCAAACATTTAGTTGTCCATTCAGATAGATAAGATGGTAATACAGAATTTAAATTTCCTTTATTTTCTAATACTTGAGTAATATTATCTTTAGTTTCTTTTCTGGTAAGAGCACAAGCTAATTCTGAAGATAAAAATTCACTTCCAATTAAAGCTATTGATTTTTTGGAATCGACAATATTAGAAACTTTATTAAAGTCCTCAATTGTCTTAAATTTAAGTATACGTTCTTTTACTTTAGAAGATGCGTTTTTTTCTATAGAGCTTTCAACTGGTTTTGATCCGGTAGCTATTAAACATTTTCCGTATTTTAAAGTTTGGCCATTATCTAAAATTACATATTGATCATAAGGATCAATTTTTGAAACTTTGTGTTTTTTGATAACAGTGACTCCTCCAGTATCACTTTCTTTTAGTTGTTTTAAATCGAAATAAAATTCGTCATGAGCATAAAAAATAGATCTTTCTTTATCATTCCATTGTTTATATTTTAATTCTTTTTTTGATTTTTCATCTGTAAACCATAACTCTTTAGATAATGGTGGTCTCATGTAAGGATAATAATTTTCATTGCTTATAACAATAACTTTTGATTTTGGATTATTGGCTCTGATTGTTCTTAAGGCTGCAAATGCAGTTGAACCACCTCCAATTATAAGAAACTCAATTTCTTCTGGTAAATTAGATATTTGTTGGATAACCTCTTCTTTATCTTCAATAACCAAAGCCGGCTTAGATTTAAAATTTTTTCCAACTAAATAAGTTGTAAGTATAGCTCCTGAAGCTATTCCAAACATAGTTACATTTCGATTGCTAAAAAAATTTTGGTTTTTATGTCCTTTAGGTACTTCACTTTTTTGGCTAAGATCACTAAAATTTTTACGTTGCTTTGAGAAAAGTGTTCTGAAATTAAAGTTTATATCATTTTTTAAAAAACTTTTAGAGCAATTTCGATAAAATATTAAAGAACTCATATTTTTGAATAAATTATTTTAGTAATGAATAGTTTTTATATTTATTATAAAGGATTTAAAGTTTTAAATGTCAACACATGGTATTTTTAAAATAGAAAGCGGTGTTTTCAAAAAAGCTGCGCATTATAAATAAAATTGGCTACAGCGCATTAGCATGTTTTTATTTTCATTTTAAAATTATTTTATAAAAAGAAATCAAGTTTAAAATGTATAAATCATTATTAAAAAATTATGTTGTGGACAATACTTTGAAAACTTTAATAACTAACAAAAACGATAAAATTTTTGTAGAAAGCAAAAGATATGCAAGGAATATAAAACCATACAATCCTGGAAATATGGATTTATGGAAAAAGAAAATTTATACTTATGATTATCGTAAAGCAAGAGGTAAAAAAATTTTAAAGGTTGATCTACCTAATTTTGATGATCAATCAGATTCTTATTCAAAAGTAAAATTTGATAAGATTAAAAGTGCTTTGAAAGAAAAAGGTATTGTACCGTACAGAGAATGGAGAGAAAGGCCTGTTTATATTGGAGACTCAAATAATATAATTGATTCATACGTTCCACCTGAAGGAGATAGTGTTCGATCTATAATAACATCTGAAGGAGCTAAGCAAAAAGCTGGATATTTAAAAGAAAAAAGTAAAGATTTTTTAAGTTTAAGAAAAATAAAAGGATTTTTAGATGGATTTGAACCACAAAAATGGTGTGAAAACGAAGGTTTAAAAATTTACATTGGAGCTCATAAAGCTTTAGCCGATCGGAATGAAGAAAAACTTTATGAATTAGTCACTGATTATTGTTTACCATTAATGTTGCATGAAGCAGATTTAAAAACCATTCGTTGGCAGTTTATAAAAAATTTAGAAATCCCTAATGTTGTACATATTAGACATGATGATAAAAAAGAAGGTTCTTTTTTTGCCCAAATAACAGTAAGGTTTTATACTCAACAAACATTAGCTGTTTATGACAAATTTGGCCGTTTAATAAATGGTAGTGAAGCTGTATTAAAAGATGTGTTAGATTATATTGTTTTTGAAAATGATTTGAGCTCTATTTATGGTTGTTGGAAAATGCATAGTAAAATAATTCCAGAATGGAATAAATCAGTTGATTTTTCAAAAAAGACAGCTGTAAAATTTGTAGAAAATGAAAAAATTTAAATTTAAAATAAAAAAAATTTATTAATAATTTACTAAAGGGTTTGAATTTAATACATTTTATATGTATTTTTTGAGAATAAATAACTTGAACCTGAAATAATTGTTGATAAAGCAGTTATTATACAAAAATAATCAAAATTTACAAAATTACTTAAATCTAAAACATTTGAAAGTAATGAGTATGCTATAAAAACAATTTGTATTGCTGTGTTCATTTTACTTAAGAATGTTGGTTTCACTTGTAGTGTTGCTAAACTTGGGTCAAAAAATTTAAAAATTGTTTTGGGTTTAGGTAAAGATAAATATCTTAAGTAAGCGCCACAAGACAATAATATTAAGTCTCTTGCAAAAGTCAATAAAGTTAAATACAATGGGATTGTTCCAATAGCTGTTAAAGTTATAAACATAGTAGAAATAAGAAGTTTGTCAGCGATTGGATCTAAAACACTTCCTAAAAAAGACTTTTGTTTTGGATAATTTCTTGCAATAGTCCCATCAAGCTTTAAGAAAAAAAGAGTTCAGTTTCAAAAAACTTTTTAGTTATTTTCTTACCAAGTCTGTTATACCAGCAACTATAAACATGTACAAAGCTAAGTTAAATTTACCATCTATTATACAATAACCTAAAAAAGGTGTAAGTATTATTCTTATTGAAGTTAGTCCATTAGGGACAGTATAAATATTTTCTTTCATAATTTCAATTTTTTTCTTTACTAATTTTTCTTGTTGCTTTATTATTAGTTTTAAATTTTCTTTTTTACGAACATACTTTTTTTTTTGTTCATTTTTGATTTCATTTATTTTATTACTATAGTATGATGAAAATTTAGCATCTAGTTTTAAAATACTTGATGAATTTATTGGTTTAATCAATTTTAAACGAAAAAAAAGCATTTTAATAACTATTCGTTTAAAGTTTTGTTTATTTGTTAATTTACTTATAGCTATTTTCACATATTTTTTTTTCCAAATAAACTTTGTGAACTTTTTTTTCTTAGATTAGATTTATTTAAAAGTAAACAGTTTATAAACTTGTTAATTAATTTTCTAACAGAAAGATGTTCAATGTAACTGAAAATTTTTTATTATCATTATTTATTTAAATGTTTAATTCTATTAGTTTATTAATTTATAAAGGCAATAATAATTCTTTTACATAACGGAAACTTTTTTTCAGTTAATTTAAAAATTTTTTATAAAACGTTTAAAAACAATTTTTTTTAATTATTTTTATGCAACATTTGATAATCATATAAGCGAAGTAAATTTCTTTGAAGCATTGTAACTGTTACTTTACCAATACTTGCAACATAAATACTTGCTTTTGTTGAAACATCTTCCTTAAAGTTTTTGTTAGAAGAAAAATTAATGGCTACGAAGTTGTCTTTACATAAATTTGTATCAATTTTATAATTTTCATTTGGTACTCCAGAAATGACAACATCTGATTGAGGTAAACAATCATTTATTTCATATGTTGTATCGGTAACATAATGTTTTCTATCATCATTAGAACGATGAAATTCTAATACATCGTTTATGTCTATTGAAAAAACTTTTGCACCATCATTCGCTAATAACGCTGCTAAAGGTCTTCCTACTACTTCACTTCGATTTATTATTGAAATAGTTTTACCATTTAATTGTTTACCAATTTCTAAATTTTTATCATAGACACCAATGTCTTCTAATATTTTTATTATTGCTAAGGGTGTACAAGGCAAAATACATTTTAAAGTTTTTTCATTATCAAGAAATCTTCAGAAAAATTTATATTATTCAATAGAAAATTTAAACTAATTAATTACCTTGTATTATGATACATGTTAAAACGATAAAGATGGCATAATCCTTCTACATCTTTATAAGCACTTAAACAACATTGAATATATTGATCATGTCCTCCACCAAATACTGGATAATAAACCATTATCCCATTAATAGATTCATCTTTATTTGCATTTAAAATTGATTCTTCAAGTTTTTCTCTTTGAAGTTTTCTTAATTCAAATTCTATACCTATTTGAGCACAAGCTTTTGCTGTCCAATTCGCATAAGTAATTGCAGCTTTATCATCATTTGCTAAAAAACCAACCAATTTTGGTTTAGTTTTTAAATTTTCTATTTTAGTTTTTAATTCGTTTGCGAATGGTTCAGATATTTTAGAAACATCTATTTGCTTAAAATTTTTATTCATTTCCGTAAAAATTTATTTTTTAAACGAATTATTTGAAAATACAATAGAAAAATTTTGTTTATAAAAACTTTTTTCACACATTTTATATAAATCAAAAAATCTTAATTTTATTTAAAACAATACAGACATCTTATAACCAAATTAAGTTATGTTTATTCGCTAGATAAAATATTTTTAAGATAAACTTATTTATACAAAATAAAATCATTTTAATGAATTATGGTTAATTCCTTGCCCCATTTGGTAATTAAAAATTAATAATTAAGATAAAAAGTTTTATAAAAGATATAATTTGAGTCATAAACAAAGGTTTTTTTTTATATAAAAAATTAAGGTTTTTTTCATGATGCTTATCTTTATAATTTTTAATTAGGTAATTTTATTCATAATTAGTATGTAGAAAGACTTTAAAGGATAAAACTTTGTATTTTCAACCTGTAATTTAAACTTAAAAAGTTTTTACAATTTTTATTAAACAAAAATTTATTTAAAACTAAATACGTCAAGATAAATTATAAACAATGTCATCATTGACATATCTAAAAATAATGATAAATCAATTTAAATCAAACTTTACTCTAATATATTATATTTTTTTCTATAATTAGGTTTTTTAAGACAAATTTATTTCAGTTAAATATGAAACTTTTCATATAAATACTTGTTAGTAAATAGAAATTAATTTTTATTTATTTTTAAGAGTTCAAAAATATTTTGTATAGAAACTTTTTAATTTAATTTTGGTAAAAATGTTTTAAAGTTAAGGAAAATTTTCAATGTTTTTATAAAATAAATTATAATTTGTCAGTGATTTCAATTAATTGAAAACTTGTCTACGTCAATTTTTATAATTTTAGTTAATTGTTTCTTCAATATTCAATAATTTTAAAGAATTTCCTTTAAAATTTTATTTTAATATGCCAAAAGTTTATCATAAGCTTTAACTATAATCTTATTAAAAGTTAAACTAAATAGTATAGATTTTAAATAAGATAAAATTTATTTGTGTTAGTAAGATAATTTTTAACGCTATTTATGAATATTTTATATAGAGTTAAGTTATTTTAAAAGCATGAAATTTTGTTTTGAATTTAAAGTTTTTTTTTCATATGCTATATACATGTTTAATAAGGTTAATTAATTTTAAATACTTTTTCAAAGTCATTATTTTGGTTGTTGATTTATTCTTAATTTTCAAACATTTTCATTCAACCATTTTAATGAATTATTACTCAGAGAAAATGTTATAATTTTTGTTTTCTTTTTTAAATAACACTTAAATCAATAATGGGTTCATTAATTAATTTCTCTAATTTTAATCACTTGAAATAAATTTGTTTTTTTTAATTAAAAATTTATCATCTTTATATTAATTTTTTATAAAAAAGAAAATATTGAAACTTATATATGTAACTTTTAAAAAAAAAATAGTTTTATGAACATGAAAAATGGTTAAACTAATCTAATTAAAAAACTTATTTTCATTTTAAAGATAATATCTAACTTTTAAATATTAAGCTTAATATGAAAAAAAGCTTAGAATTAATCTAATGAAAATTCAATAGAAAATAATTAGTTTATCGATTAATTGACAACTACTGAAGTTTATATCTTGATTAACAAATTTTTTTCAAGTTTAATCAATGTCTATTTTTATTGTTTCATCAAAAAAATTTTTAATTAATTTTTAGTCTGTTTATTTAAAGCTTATTTCTTTCATCGAAAAATTTATTTGATTTTGAAAATGAGTTTCGTTTTTTTTTATATTAAATTTTTATCTTTATTCCAAATTAATTTTAAAAAAAAATTTAGTTTGTTTTATTTTTAATTAATTTAATTTTTTTTTTAAAAACATCACACCACAATCACAAGATTTTATTGAAAAAAATTTTTTTTTGTTTTCTTTGTAAAAAGTTTATTTTTAATAAAACTTAATTGTTCAATAAAAAAATTATTAAAGATCTTTGTCTTTCAAAGATTTTATTTCAGAAAAAAAAAGTTTAGACTAAATAAAAAAACCGGATTCAAATAATTTTTCTACATAAATTGACCTTTTAGTTTAAATTTAAATTTCAATATTAATGAACTTTTGTCTTTTTACCCTTTGAGTAAATTTCCTTTTTTAAATAAAATTAAAAGTAATGATTCATTTTTCAGCAAAATATTTAAGAACTTTTTTTCGTTTATTTTAAACTACTTTTTCATATTAAAAAATTGTTTTTCCCTTTAATTTTAGCTATACATGAATATTTTTTTTTTTAGCTGTTTAGTTTCTTATAATTTAACAATAAGTTTTTTAAATTTGCTTTAAACTTAAAATTTTTTTTTTCAAACTCTCATAAACTTTTATTCAAATTTATAATTTTTTGTCTAAATTGAAATTTATAAGAATCATAATTTTTTTTTTGTAAAAATTTAACAAAAATAAAAGTTGAATAAGAAATTTAAATAAAAAATTTGAATTTAAAAAAAGGTTTAAAGTGAATTTTAAAATTGAATTAAAAAAATATTATAAGCAACAATATAAACTTAAATTGTTATCTTGTAAAAAAACTTATTGATCAAAATAAAATTGTCCTATTTTAAAAGCTTATCCTAAAAACAAAATAAAATATTTACTACTTTCACAAGTTATTTAAAGAAACTAGGTTTCTCAAAAAAAATTCATTTAGACAAATAATTTAAAAAAAAACCCTAAAACTTTTTGTAATAATATTAGCAAAATGACAAGTTATATTATTTTTTTAATTTAGGCGCTTTTTTAGGTAAATAAAATTCAAGTTTAAACTTTCGATTGTCTAAACTGAAAAAAAAATCTTTTTTTTTTTTGGAACATCTCAAGTTATAAAAGCGCTCGTAGCGACAAGTATTGTAAATAATCACACCATGCAATAATAAAATATAAAACAAGCTCTGCTGAGTGTTTTTTTTTAAAGACGGTTATTTTGTGAGTCGGCTTTTTTAATTCCAGCACAGTCAAACTTTTTTTTTCTTTTTTTTTAAGTTTTATAAATTGGTTAAGTTCATTCAAACTTTTAACTTATTGATAAAAATATTTTCATTATTTTAAGTGAAGTGCAATTTTTGAAATTCTTTTTAATAAAATTTAAAATTTTTGTTCCAAATATCTAATCATTAATTAGTTTTAAACAAACGAACTCTATTTCAAATAATAAGATAAATAGTTGATTAAAATTTGGATGTACTTATAATTTTTTATAAAAGCTAGTTGAATTAAAATCATGTTTTGATTTTATAGCTGAAACTAAATAAACAATAATATTTATTTATTTTTTTTTAATTTTTATAATTTATATAAATGAATCAAAAAATGTCTTATAAAAGTATAACAGCTGTTATAATATTATGCTTCATAAATCTTATAAATTATATGGATCGGTATACTGTTGCAGGTGTACTTGATTCCATAGGTGATTTTTATAAGTTAAAAGAACAAAGTAAAGGATTAATTCAAACTTCATTCATTATTAGTTACATGATATTTGCTCCTTTATTTGGTTATTGGGGAGACAGATATTCTAGGAAAAATATAATGGCTTTTGGTGTTTTATTTTGGAGTTTAACTACATTATTTGGCTCATTTGTACCTGCAGAAAAACCATGGTTATTCTTTTTATTTAGAGGACTTGTAGGTATTGGAGAAGCTAGTTATTCTACATTAGCCCCAACAATTATAGCTGATTTATACACCAAAGATTTGAGAACAAAAATGTTATCATTATTTTATTTCGCTATTCCTGTTGGTTCTGGTTTAGGATATATAGTTGGATCTCACGTTGCTGAATATTTTAATAACTGGGCTTATGCTTTAAGGGTTACACCTTTATTAGGTATTTCATCAGTAATACTTTTACTAGTATTTTTAGAAGAACCAAGAAGAGGACAATGTGAAGAAGTAGTCAGTGTAGAAAATAATTCTTTATGTGATGACCTTAAATATTTAGTTAGTGTCAAATCTTATGTATGGTCATCAGTTGGTTTTACATGTGTTTGCTTTTCAATTGGTGCTCTTTCTTGGTGGGCTCCATCATTTATTATTTATGCTTCAGAAAGCTTGTATTCTGATTTTCCAAGTGACAAAAAAGCGTAAGTTTTTTTTTGAATTAGGGTGTTTAAATTTTTAATATTTTTTTAAATTTTTTAGTCAAGTTAATTTAATATTCGGAGTGATTACATTCTTTGCTGGTATTATAGGAGTTGTAATTGGTACAGGTTCTGCTTCATGGTATCGTAAAATAAATCCTAGAGCAGATCCAATAATTTGTGGACTTGGTGTATTTATATCAGTGCCATTTGCATTCTTTGCAATTTTTTTTGCTAGAATAAGCCCTGTAACAACATGGATATTTATCTTCATTGCTATAACTTTTCTATGTTTAAATTGGACTTTAACAGCAGATATGTTATTATATTTAGTTGTACCTAATCGTAGATCTTTTGCTCAATCTATCCAAATATTATTTTCTCATTTACTTGGAGATGCTCTAAGTCCTTATATTGTTGGTTTGGTAAGTAAATTTTTTTACAAAACTACTTTCATTTTATTAAATATTTTTAATTTCAGATATTTGATTATTATCGAAAAGATTCCGACACACCACTTTCAAAATTCATTGGTCTTCAGTATTCACTTTACATAAATTGTTTCGTCTTAGTATTAGGAGGATTTGCATTTATGTATACTGCCTTTTTCATTGTAAAAGATGTAAATAGATGCAAACAAGATTCACATGGTAAATACATTTATTAATTTTTTTTTTAATCATTGATCATTTTTAAGACATATATATTTTTTTGTTTCATTTCCCCTTAACTTAATTTGTATTTAAAATTAATTAAGCTTTAATTATTGTTTAAGTTACCCTAAATTAACTCTAAAATTAGCCAATTTGCCTAAAAACTATAATTATTAAATTTATCCTTATAAACAGGAATTATTTATTCAACTTCTGAAGCGTGTATTGAATCTGTAGTATCTTCAAGTGAACCTTCATTATCAAAAACTGAAGAACGACCAAACAGCTTAATTGATCCAGATACTAATTTTTTAGTTATCTCTAATTCTAGAAATTAAAATTTTTTAATTCTCCAAAAATTAATTTAAATGTAAATAATATGTATAAACATTTTAACTAGTGTTTAATATGTAAAAAATTATTTGTCATTAACTACCATTAATTCATTTTTATGTATTATGTATAAATCATCATCACTGACCATTTTATTTATAATTTTTTTTTAATTTCTTTTTTTAAAAGAATAAAAACGGTAGTCAAACTCCAATTCTTCTCAACTAATCATCTACTAATTAAATTTTGTCGAAATATAAGTTAGTTGACTAAAAAAAAATTGTAAATTAATTACAAAATCAATGTTAACATAAAATAGTTATTTACAATATATATAAATTTTTGTAAGACATGTGTAAAAAAAAAACTTTTAAGTTTTAAAACTAAATTAGCTTTATTTATTAATTTAACCTTGAAGATATATTTGAATTTTTAAAAATTTTATTTTAAAAAAAATTTTGTAATTGAGTATTATTTTAATTAAGTTATTAAATAAATCTGACAACTTTTTTTAGGAATTTTTATTCATTTTGATTTTTGAATTAATTTTTTTTTTATTTTTCAGAAAAAGTCAAATTAGATACAATTGAAAAAAAATCAAGCTATGCTTAAAATACTTGATTTTCGGTTTTATTTTTTAATTTAATTATTTATCTTTGTTAATTTTATTATTTTATCAATTTGTTCAAATTATTTAGAATTTTTAATTCAAAAACTAAAGAATAAAATATTCAAATTCAAAAAAATTATTTTATTTTCAAAATATTTATTTTATAAAACTTAAGATTTTTTATATTTCATCAAACTTTTCATGATTTCTTCTTTGATTTTTTCTCTTAATTTTTGTTGAAGTACTAAAGAAGTTGTGAATAAATTACCTATAAATATTATAAAAAATATTACAGATGATACTGGAATTTGCCATTCAACACATTCTGTTCTTAAACTTAATTTATACAATGTTAATGAATTATAAAATTGGAATAAATAACCAAGATAAAGGAATGGTAATAAAAAACCTAAACCTTTCCACATCCATGAATGAAAACCTTGTATTGTGACATCCATATCATAACGTTCTCCTAAAGCTCTTAATCTATATAAGACACCTTGTTGATAATAAAATTGTAGAAATTGTAGAAAACTAGTATATAGAATATATGTTAAATATTGTAATCTGAATTCATCGTATAATAATCCATCTGGCCAAACAATCATAATTCCACCACTTATTGTAGTTATAAACTGTAAAGCTCTCCACCATCCTTTAATTCTAGAACCATTTACTATGAGTATACTTTCTCTTATTGTTAAAGTGCAATGATACCATACAAGTAAAAAATGTAAAATAGCATCTACAAACCTAAAAAATTATTATTTAATTATTGAATTCTTTCAAAGTTATAATTTTACCTGTAGTTAATAGTTATACTAGTTAAAGCTGTCAAAAATATTATCGCATTTACAACTAGTTTAAACCTTTCATATTGACATTTATATTTAAATCTGGAATCTTGATCAGGTAAAGTTACATTAATATTGCCTAAAATAATATTTAAATATTTTCCACTTTTTCGTGGCATTCCATTTTTGATATCATTTAAAGAGTCTTTTTTAGAACTCACTTCTTCTTCTAGTTTTTTTATTTGGTCATTTTCTATTTTATTTAGTTTTTGTCTATTAAAAAAATTAAAATAATTAACATTAAAAAGTTATATCAAAGAGTCTTACTTTTTTAAATAATCATTAATATTAGATATTTTTAAATCTACTGATTTAATTTCTTTGAAACAATTGTTTTTTTCTTTAATTGTCTCTGCATTAGACAATTGATATCTTTTGAAATATTCCTAAAAAAATCAAATTATTTTTTATTAACTCAAAAATTAAAAAAAATTACCTCTAATTTAACAAATTCTTCTTTTAAGGAATTAAGTTGTAATTCAATTAATTCTGAATCATCCATTTTATATGATTTCTTTATAACTTTTTAAAAACTAATTATTCATTAAAACAAATAAAACTTAAATTAAAATAAAAACCTATATTCAATTCTATACAAAATTATTAATTTGAATAGACTAAAGATTTGAGTAATCAAAACAATTAAATTCCTTTCAAAATAAATTTTGTTATCTTGTTGTTTTAAAAAGAAAATATCAATTAAACTTTTAAATTGAAACAAAAAAATTATTTTTTATAACTAAAAACAAAAATAGGTTTTCATACAGATGATTATTTAACAAGATTCAAAACATCAATGAACTGATAAATTTTCTAATCGTTTTTCTCAACTAAAATACAAATAGAAAATTAAACAACTGAAATTTAAGACCACATATTAAAAAGAAATATACAAACACTTTATATATTTGCCATGCGCATAAGAAAAGACAAGTTATTTTTATATTTTTGAACTAGAGGTCAGTTTTAACGGCTAAGAATAAAATAATAATCATGCATTTTGTTTTCAGCTGGTTAATTTCTTTTTTCTAGTTCGATAATATTGTATTAAATAAAAAAGATCATCAATTAGTTCTTAATTAAATTGATTTGCTCCTTAAAATTTTTTCATTTTTTTATTTTTTGCAAATGACTAATTTTTTTCTAAATTTATTTTTAAATCTTTATCTGTTGAAGTAAAAGTATTTTAAAATTTTGAATTTAAATCATGCGATTTTAAATAAACCGTAAATAAAGTGTTGCAGTTTTTTGTCATCTAAATATAAATTAATTTTTTGGTTTATAATTTTTAATTAAAAAAAAATTTAAATTAAATATAATTTTTTCTTATGAAAAGAATGTAAAATTTAAAATAAATTTTATCAAGTTTGAGTTATTAAAATGAGAAATGTTTAATTAACCGTTTTCAAAATAATAATATTCATTTAGAAAAAAAATCAAAATGAAAGTTTTTAAACCTACTTGGGTTAACCATGAAGGTAAGATTATTGATTTAATGTAAAAATTTGTATTTTTAATTTATTTTTTTTAAAGGTAATCCAATTTTCTCAATTGATATACATCCAGATGGATCTAGATTTGCAACTGGAGGTCAAGGAGGCAATTGTGGTCGTGTCACGATTTGGAATATGTCACCTTTATCAGTTAAAGAAGATGAATTTAAAGAAAATGTGCCTAAAATGTTGTGTCAATTAGATAATCATTTATCTTGTGTAAATTGTGTTAGATGGTCAAATAATGGAAAATATTTAGCTTCAGCTGGTGTTGATAAAATAATTATGATTTGGCAATTTGCTGGTCAAGGAGGTAGTGCTTTTGGTGGTGTTTCTAATGCAGAAACATGGCGCTGTTGTAATAGTTTAAGAGGACATTCAGAAGATATAATAGATTTAAATTGGTCCCCAAATGACAATTATTTAGCAACTTGTTCTGTAGATAATACTGTTAGAATTTGGAACGCAGAAAATTTCCCTGAATGCTGTAAAATAATTACAGGTCATTCAGGTATGATAAAAGGAGTTTCGTGGGATCCGATGGGTAAATATTTGTCTACCCAATCAGATGATAAATCATTAAAAATTTGGCGTACTTGTGATTGGAAAGAAGAAGTAACTATAACTAAGCCTTTTACTGATTGTGGAGGAACTACTCATGTTTTAAGATTAAATTGGTGCCCTGATGGACAATTTTTAGTATCAGCTCATGCTATGAATAACTTAGGTTCAACTGCTCAAATAATCACTAGAGAAGATTGGAAAACAGATAGAGACTTTGTTGGACATTGTAAAGCTGTGACATGTTCAAGATTTAATCCAAAAATGTTTTATAAGACAAAAAAAGATAAAAAGAAAAAGTTTTTCTGTTTAGCTATTGGAAGTCGAGATAGGGCATTATCTGTATGGTTAACAAATAGAAAAAGACCTTTGTTTGTTATGCATGAATTATTTGAAAACTCTGTTTTAGATATTTCTTGGAGTCATGATGGTTATAAATTACTTACTTGTTCTTGGGATGGTACAGTTGCATATTTTGATTTCACTGAAAGTGAAATTGGAAAGATTTTAGATGATGAAGAAGTGTCTGTTTATTTACATAAGCTTTATGGTAAAAACATGATGTCTATGTCTAAAAAAATGGATTCTACAATGTTTGTAGAAGATGTTGAGTTACTTAAAGTTAGAAAAAGTAGTGATAAAAAAGTTTTAAGTCAGAATGGCCAAATACTAAATTCTAAAGTCAATTTAAATGAAAATACAAATTCTAATACATCAAAACTAAGTAAAGGATCAACCGATAAACAAATTGAAATGAGAACTTTAGATGGAAGAAGAAGAATTACACCTCTTTATATTCCACCTGTAACTAATGGAGATGGCATGCCAATACCATTCAATGTTAATCAGCAGACTACTTTCGGAAGTTCAAGCCAAGTTTCATCTAAAATTCAAATTGAAAAAATTGATTCTATGCAATCAACTTCTTTAATGTCAACACCTTCTCCAGAAAAGAAAAATGAATTAAATGATTCAAAAGAAATTAATTCAAGCTTTAGTAAATCACTGAAAAAAACTGATGTTATAAAAAATAATGAGACTAATAAAAGTTCAGAAGTTTCAAAAACTGAAAAAAATTCAGAGCAAGCTAAAAAAGTTCAAACTAATAAATTAAATACAAGTCAAAGTAAAAATACTAATAGTTCAAAATTAAAAGAAACAACAGTTGAAAACAAAGGACGAAAAGTTGAATTAATTAGTCTTAATTCAGCTCCGGTTATGCTACCTCCTACGTTAGATAAAAAATCTACAGAAAAGTATCAAAAAGAAAAAAGTGACGGAAAAAGTTATTTTTCTAATTTAAATGCTCCAAAAATTGATAAAAACTTTACGTTAAGTTTAAGTAAAGACTCTGGATCTTATAAAAATTGTTTTCTTGTAGTAGATAATAATTTGAGTAACTCTAACTTATGTTCTTTAAAATTAGTTGATTCTGATCATAATAAGTTTTGGCAAGTTCTTGTCTCTAGTAAAATATCCGTAGCGTCTTTTTCAAAAGAATTAGCAGCTTTCTGTTGTGAAGATAACTCTGTACATGTATTTTATTTGAAAACTGGTAATCGTTTATTAACACCATTTTTAATTCCTTCAGCAGCTTCAAAAATAACTTGCGTAGATTATAAAATTTTAATAATAACCGTTAAAGCAGAATTATGGCTTTGGGATTTGAAAACTCGTAAAGCAATAATAAAAAATGTTTCTTTGCTACCTTTATTAAAGAATAATTTCAATCAAACTGATATTAGTATTACAAGTTATTGCATTGCGTCAAATGGTTCACCTTTAATCACTTTATCTGTTAGTAAAACTTATTTGTATGATATAGAGATGGAAAGTTGGCATTTAATTTCAAATAACCAAGATTTATTGAATTATTGTTGTGATTATAATCAAAAAATTAATACTAACTTAAGTGATTATCCTTTATCACTGATACAATCTCAGCAAAGGTACTTTTTTTCATTAATTTTTATTTTTTTTTATTAAACAAATTTTTTTTAGGTATCTTAAACAAATACATAATCTTTTTGCTTCAAATAAAAATCTGCAATCTAAAGCTACATTAAGTTACATAGATCAACAAATTTCATCTTCATTTCAGTTGTCCTCATCAAAAGAATACCGTTATTGGATTATTACTTTAGCACAATTTTTAACTAATGAAGGACTTGAAAATAGGTTCAAAGAACTTTGTGAATTTTTATTAGGACCAACATTTGCATCTTCATATAGTGATTGGGAGCCAACTATTTTAGGAATTGATAAACGAGAATTATTAAAAGAAGTTTTAATAATATCTACAAATAATTTAAAATTACAAAGAGTTTATAACGAATTTAAAGAGCAACTAGATCAAGTTGGATGAGTTTTTTGTATATTTAAAAGTAAACTTTTTATTTACTTATTTATTTTTTGAATATATTTTTTACTAAAATGTTAATTTAAACATTTACAAATTTTATATCTGTAAATTATTTGTACAATTTTAGAAAGCAAAAAAGCCAAATTACACTGAAAAATTTTTTTTTTTTTGTTGTCGTACAAATGGTAATTTTGTTTTCTACTTATGTTATTTATACATAATCATTAATTTCGTGAAAAAAAACATAATTTACAATTTACATATCTTCAATTTGAACCCTAAATTTTTGTTACATGATTCATTTTTACTTTTGTAAAATTTTTAAAAAATTAAAAACAAAATTAATTTTTTGATTGATAATTTTAATTTAACAGAATTTTATTTTTAAAACATTACGCTCGGGTTTTTAGAGCTTGTAAATATGCAATTTTTAGTTCTTGTTTTGGTCTATTTTCAAACAAAGCAGCTCTGTTTTGTACTTCACCACGTTTAACCCAATGATTGTAAACTTTAAATGCACAGCCATCAATCGCTTTACGCAAAGTTTTGAGACGATAAGGATCTTCTTTAGCAATTTCAACGCTCAAAGGTTCAGGTGTAAATCGTAATCTTTTTATACGTATTAATGCACGTACGGCGAGAATTCCTAATTGAAAAGTTTGACGCGCATTAAATTTATTCAATCTGGCTTGATTCAATTGGAAAAATTCATGTTTTAAACATTCTTTGGCTTTTAAACGTTTTTTAGGATCAATAACAAGTAATTTTTTTATTAAATCTTTTGGTTGTTCTGTAATGTCATCCCATTCTGGACTACAAAACTCATATTTACATTCCATTATATTACGCAACATAATCATTTGCTTTCGATGCCAAAATGGAGGAAAACCAACTAACAATGTATACATAATAACGCCACAAGCCCAAAGATCTACTTCTTTTCCATAACCTTCAGTTTCATCATTAATTGAACCTTTTTTCCATCCTAAAAAAATAAAATTTATTTTAATAAAAATTCAATATAAATTATTTAAGTTTAATACCTGAATTTGCTAATATTTCAGGAGCTAAATAACCTGGTGTACCACATAGCTCTTGTAATCTTTCATTAGGATTTATTACTTTGGCAAAACCAAAATCTGTTATTTTAATGTAATAATTGTCATCTAAAAGTATGTTTTCTGGCTTTAAATCCCGGTGAACAACATTTTGAGAATGGATGAAATCTACTGCTTCAAATAGCTGTTTCATTATAGCTTTAGTTTTTTTTTCTGACAAAGCAACAACGCTTGTTAAATAATCAAATAACTCTCCATTTTTACATAATTCAAAAACTAAAAAAATATAAGTACTAGATTCAAACACATCGTGCAATTCAATTATATATGGGTGACCAGCTACTATTTTAAGAATACTGATTTCTCTTGAAGTTGCTTGACGTAAAGTTAATCCTTGAGAATCTTCAAGATCTGCACTGACATCAATTATTTTTGCAGCATATTCTCTGCCTGTTTCTTTTTCAATACATTTGCGAACTGTGCTACTAACACCACGTCCAAGAACTTCTTTAGGTTCATATTTGGCATAAAAATCTCTAGCTACATGTTTATCAGGTAAATCATCAGAAGGATCATCTCTACCTGATGAACTCATTGCTGATTTGTATTAATAAACTAAAAACTAATAATTAAATCAAAGAGTTTTAAACGGTTTTTTAATTTAAACATCAATTTAGGTAAAATTTTATTTCAAGAAAAAATTTTTAAATTAAGCTTAATTAAAAAATGATGACTATTAATTTAAGTTAAAAAAATTATCATTTTAAGTAGAAACTAATTGAAAGTTAATATTAAATAATAAATAAATAAATTAAACTTAAAAATTAAAAGAGAATGAACTTTAAAAGTATTGTTCAGTTTTTTTAAAAGAATAAAAACCAAAACAAACACAACAAAAATGTTTAACCTTTTTAGATGCGCGAGCATATCAAAGCTTTTTTTCCAAAATTCAAATTTATCAGAAAAAAACTCACCGGTTTTATTTCAAAAATTTTATTAAGAATAAACAATCTCTTTTAAAAAAAAATATTTTTATTTTAAATTTTTATTAAATTTAAAAAAAAAATCTAATATTTTTTGTCTCCTAAGTCTTCTATAAACTCATCTTCTATTTCTGGCCAAGTTTTTTGAATTAAATCAATCAAATCATCTTTAACATCACCTTGTACAACAATTTCATCTACATCAGTTACAGATGAACCACAAGCAAATTTCGATGCAAATAATTTTGATGCATCTTTTAAATCAACTTCAAATGAAGATAAACCACGTATAACTATAACAAACTTTTTTTTACCACGATTAGATCTGAACAATACAACTTTTTTATTTTCTCCTTTTTTTTTTGTCTTAATAATACCTTTACCACCTCGTTTTTGACGACCTTTCGATTTTCCTTCTTGATCTAAAAAATTAATTTTTAAAAAAGAATAAAAATAAAATGAACAAAAATTTACCATCATCTAGATCTAATTTATTGAATTCATCTGGTAAATTAGTTTCTAGCCATTCTTTACATTTTTCATAAGTTGGATAATATTGACAATACTCCAATGGTAAAGAACAAATTCCACAGTAAATAACTTTTAAAGGATATTCTACACCTTCAATTGGTCCATTCACAAGAACACGTGGAGTTTCTAATTTTTGTTCAATAACATCTTTTTGAACATCAGTATCTACTGACATTTTTTTGGAATTTTTTTTGAGAAATAACTAATGAAAAGAAATTTAAAGAGCTTAGTAATTTAAGAATCAATAGAAAATTCAAACTTTAAATAAATTAACTTGAATAACCACAAATAATTAAAAGAATTTTATTGCTATGAAAAACTAAATTTTGGTTTTTTAAATATAAAATTATAAAACAAAATTAAAATGCTAATTTCAAAAAAACTTTTAAAATTTTAAAAACATGTAAATAAATTAGAAAAGAGCGCAATTTTTAAATTAGTTTAAATTAAAGATATCTTTGTTTCATTATAATTCAGTTATATTATTTCAAATTGATTTATTTAATATTCTTTAAAGAAAATATAATTTATTGAATTTACTTAAAAAAATTAAAAAAGTAGTTTAATTGAAAACTTTTTAAAATTTTAACATATCTTGGCTCAAATTTATTTTTATTAAACCACTTAGATACATTAGGAGTTGCTTTGAACTTTAACCTTCAAATTTTTTTTTAATCTAAAAATTGGAATTTGAGAAAATTTATTCAAAAAATATTTGTGTGCAAACTAAATAAGTCAACCTAACTTGTATAAGCTAAAATTTATAAAAAAATTTTAAAACTCAACTACTTTAAATTTGAGGTAATTTTATTTTGTTCGTATTTTTTTGAAAAATTAGTTTTTTTTTTCTCAAAATTTATTATTTTTTAATATAATTTTTGAATTAATTTAATTAAAATGAAAAATAATTAAAATAGTTAGTCAATAAACGATGTTCTTTTTTCCTTAGTTTAAGCTATTCTTGTTTTAATATTCAAAATAATAATTGTGTTGGCTATTTTTCTAAATAAATTAAAGGTTTATTGAATAGATAATTTTAATTGTGTTTTTAAAAGATTAAAGGCTTTAGTTATTTTTGATAAATTTTTAGTTCAAAAAACTCTACAATTTTTAAGCATGTTTGAGTAGACTGAAAATAATTTTTTAAAATTTTTTTTTCTAAATATTTTCAAATCGAGTATTCATTACAACGGATAAATGAATTTTTATTATTAAAATTCTCTTTTTATAAGAAGCAACTAGTTAAAGTAATTAAATTAGTTTATAAATTTAATATCGTGTTTTATCTAGTTTATTTGATTTATGTACTATTATAAAGTGGTAAAAAAAAAATATAAATTCAGACAAAAAACTATAAAAAAAGAATTATTCGTGATTTAAGCAGTAACATTGTTAAAAATCAATTCAATAAAGAACTTTTATAAGACAAAGAAAAAAATATTTTAATTTAAATAATCAAAATAGCTCATTTACTAAACAAATTATACATGTTTCTTATTTGTAATTTTAAGCTTAAGACTTTATTTATGTTTAGTTTAAAACCCAATTTCTTTTCATTTAATATACTTTCATTTTGAAATTTTCTAATAAAAACTCTTTTAATTATCTAGAATTAAAATTTTTTTAAATAAAAGTTTTAGGTTTATAAATATACAATAGAAGTTTTATTAAATTTCTCAAAAAAAGTTTATAAAACAAACAGTTGCAAACAAAACTTTGATAAAAATTTTCCATTAAAATTAAACGCAGACTCAATCGAATTTTCAGGGATGAACATTTATACAATAAAAAAGATGTTTTTAATCAGTCAAATAAGTTTAGTTCATAGTAAAAGACGCAAGTTTTTTCCAAAAAAAAAAAAAAATTTCAAAATGTGCCTGTGTAGTTTAAAAATCTTAAATTTTTAATTAATACGCAGGGAAACTTGTTATTGAACTTTATATTTGATTTTTTCAAACTTTTTTGATAATTTTTTTGTTGAAATTTATTTTGAAAAAATTTGTTCCCAAAGTTTTAACAAAACTTATTTTATAGTTATACCCAGGATACTAAAAAATTTGTGAATTAAAAATTTAAAATATAAAAAAACTAACGTGAAGACTTTAACTTCAATTTATCAAAAGTGATTATTGACGTTTTAAAAAAAAAAAAAAAGAAACTCAGTCTACTGAAACTATTTTTATCCTTTAGTCACTTGACTCATCTTTTTGGTTGATTAGTTTTTTTTTGATTTAAAGAAAAGCTTTAAGTTTTAGCATATTCACAGGAAACTAAAAAAAAATTAAAAAAAAAAGATTATGAAAACTAATAAACTTTTCAAAGAAAAAAAAAAGAGTTTAAATGTTGAAATGAAAAATTTTAATTTTCAAAAAAGTTTCGCTCATGGTTATTAAATAACAGAATTCAAGTATTTTAATCTTAAAATTGTTGAAGAGACCATTTTGAAAATTGCATCATTAATTTTTTTAACGTTAATAATTGTGAATGTGCTTTTTCTTTTTTTTAAACAGTTGTTAATAAGATCAAAGATGGTTAAAAAGCCATTATTTGTTTTATTTTATGAAATCAATTTTTCAATTAACATAAAAAATTTTATTATGGTTTTTTAAATCTCAAAATGTAGATTAAAGTGATTTTAAAGAAAAAATCTTTATTTAGTTTTAGATTTTTATTAATTTATTTAACTTGGTAATGTTTAAAAATAAAAAATCTAAGATGGAACAAAAAAGATTTTTCTATAAATTTAAACGATTTATTTTTTCGATAATTTTATTTTCTTCGTTCATTAATTGTCATCCTTATTGTGATAAATTTTGTTTTTGTGATTCATATAATTTACATTGGATATGCGGTTTATCAAATATTCAAGCTCAATCAATCGATATAAATAAATTACCTAGTTTATTGAAAAGGCTTGAAGTTACAAATTCATATTTAAAAAACACAAATAAATTAATCAAATTTGTTGATTTAGTTGAATTGAAATTGCAAAATGTTGGTTTATCTGATATACCAAAAAATTTTAATCAAAATAATTTAATTACTTTAGATTTATCACAAAATAATTTAAAAAAACTAAGTAATAATATGCTAAAAATGTCTTCTTTAGAACAACTTGATTTATCAAAAAATCAATTAACAACAATAGATTACCTTTTTGATAATTTAGTTTCATTAAAACAACTTAATTTATCAGATAACATGATAACTCGTCTAAATGAAAATAGTTTTGCCAAATTAATAAATTTACAATATTTAAATTTGAAGTTTAATAAGTTACATCATATAGAGTTAGGAACATTTTATAAATTACCTAACTTAGTGAAATTAGTATTGGATAATAATATGCGTTTAGACCATACAAAATTAGATGTAGTTTCTATAAAGATGCGTTCTTTACATTTATCTCAAACTAATTTAACATTAATACCTCAATTTATTGGTAAATATGTACGTGAATTATATTTAGATCACAATTTTATAAGTAAATTATCAATAGAAGATTTTGAGCATTTATCTGAAATACGTATTCTACATTTAGAAAATAATTTTTTGAAAGAAATTGAATTCGATACATTCGGTCGAATGATTTATTTAGTTGAACTTGATTTATCAAGTAATCATTTATTACAAGTGCCTGGGCAATTACCTAAAACTTTAAGAGTTTTAAACCTCTCAGATAATCTAATAACTGAATTAGATTGTATTAACTTAAAACATCTTGTAAATATTGTAACTTTGAATTTATCAGCAAATAATATACGAGCTTTAAACAAAAATTGTCTTTCTTCATTCAGTAAACTAGAAAATTTAGATTTATCAGAAAATCAATTTCTATCTGTAGATAAATTATTTTTGAAACTAAATAATTTAAAAACATTAAATTTAAGTAACAACTATCTATTAAAACTAAGTTCAGTTATATGGTTAAACTTAGTTAAATTGAAAAATTTGAATTTGTCGTATCTTAATGGAAGCTTATTAAATTGTGATGAGAGCAGAATTTATTTTAATAATTTACATCAATTAGAAATTCTTAATTTAACTTCAAATCCAATATTATTAAACTGTTTATTGAATAATAAAGAAGAAAAACCTGTTTTTGCTAATTTGAAAACATTAGTAGCAAAAGGTTTTAATTTGTTTAACTTTAATTCAAAAAACTTACACAAACATGCTCCTCAATTAGAAAAACTAGATTTAGATAACAAAAAAATAAACTGTGATCCTTCAGATATACAGTTATTAGTTGATTTGATTTATGTTTATTTAAAAAATAAAAGATCTATAAATTTAATTGGAATAGATGATTGGTTATGTACAAGCCCGATGAAATTGAAAAACAAAAAAGTAATTGAATTAGTCTTTTCTAACTTTACAAGAAAAAATAAGAATTCTTATTCTAGTGACATAAACCACAACTATATAAATCTAAAGAATAAATTAGTAAATAATTTAGAAACGCCTGAAGTATTTTCACATCAAATAGCTAATTTTGAGAATCAATTTAAATTATCTAAATTATTTTCAAATAAAGAAGAACAACTAGCGCTAATAAGAAATGATAATCAACCAATTTTCAATGTTAAACAATTAAAATTTATTTTATTATTTTCTTTTTTTTTACTTTGTTTCATTATTTCAATTTTCTTTCATATTATAGTAAAAACAAGTAAATCAAAATCAACAAAAAAAATTAAAAACAAGTTTGATTTCTGTTTTAAAAACTTTTTACTTAAAAACCATCATTTCAGAATTGTAAATTATAATAAACAAAAAGATGATGTTTATTTCATTACACAATCTTTAAATGATTGTTCTATAAATGTAAAAGAGCCATTAATTAAAACCTGATGAATATAGTCAATCAGTTTAATTACAATTTATTAGTGAAAAATTTCAAACTTTTTTCACAAAAAAATTGTACAGTTCAAAAATATAAATTTGAAAAAAACATGATCTTTAAACTGACAAGATTTTAAATTGATGTAAATAGTTTTTAGAAAAATTGTATAGACTTTAAAGTTAATAAAAGCTTTGAAAAAATAATACCTGTAGGGATTTAAATTAGTACATTGTTACTAAGATTAAAAATTTTAATAAATCAGCAACAACTTCCTTACAAGTTTCCAAATTGATATGTGCAGTGGCCTATACTATTTTTTGATTGTAAAAAAATGTTACTTAAAAAGATGGTAAGATTAATTTTTTGAAAACAATATTGAAACTTGTTTAAATGTCTTTTTTTTAACTATTCAAAAAGAAAGCCTAAAATTGAACAAGAGAATCGAAGTTTTTTACTAACTTTGGCCAATGTAAAAATTAAAATTTTTTATGTTCAACTTTATATTTTTATACAAAAATTTATTTTCATTAAAAAAGTTTTCAAAAAATTTCATTAAAAAGTTTCATAAAAAAAGTTTTCATCAAAAGATTTTCTAATAAAAAAGTTTTAAGAATTGATTAAGATAAATTCAAACAAGAAAATGTAAGTTGTAATGATAATAAAAGAAAAAAAAGATTAAATGTGTTTTGTATAGATCACATAACAAACTGTTATGTTAAAATATTAAATCAAAAAGCATATGAATTTAAAAGATTGGTTTGCAAGATAAATATTTTTCTTTTTGTCAAATTTTTATTACTTTTGTTTATATTTTGTTAGTAACTCTTTTAGATTCTTTATGAATCTTAAACCATTTTTTTAAACTTCAAAGACATTTTTATTTTATTAAAAAAGCATCAAAGCCTTTTAAAAATGACAAAAAAAACTTTTTAACATCTTTTATGAATCTAATTTTAACTCCCTAGTGTGTGATGACCTTTGTAGAATCTGAATTAGTTTGGATAAAAATTTCAAACTCAGTAACAAAAAAGTAATTCATGTTTTAAATTTTTTGGTCATTTTTATAAATTTTAGCATCAAGTTGTATAAAAACACCAAAACCTTTTATAAGTTATTAACATAAAAAACAAAAAAAATTTTTTAAGTAATTAGAAACTTGAATTTAGTGTATCAATTTTTGGTAATAGAATTTTTTCATAAACTGAGAAAAAATAAATTAGTTTTTGTAATCAGTAATTTGATAAATCTTTATTAAAGTTAATTGATCTTAAAATAATCAATTTTTTTAAATCAAACTAATAATTATTGTTAATTCATTTTTCACTTTTTAAATTTAAATTCATTGTTTTATAAAGTTCAATAATAAATGGTATCAATTTAAATAATAAAGAAAAAAATTGTTGCAGAAAAGAATCATCCTTCTGTGAATTTTATTTTTTGGTGAAAAAACCAAATTAGTAACTAATGTTTGACAAAAAAAAGAAAAAAAGAAGACTAATTATTAGCTAAAATCTAAACCTTTATACGCATTTTATTTTTATTAGAGAAAATTCCTCCCTATCTTATAGTGTCGACATTTGTATTGTGTTAATGATTCCAAGTAACAAAATTTGATTCAAAACAATGAGAGAAAAAAAAATTTAGAAAAAGTTCAAAAAATTGCCAAAAATTAGAAAAATGGCACGCTCATTTAATAGAAATTATAAAAAAAAAATTCATCTATCTTTTTTTTAACAATTCGCTTTTTGTTGCCAAATTTTTATCTCAGGATTTTAAGTCAAACCTTAAAATTATAATAAAAAAATGAAGCTATCAATCTTTATTGTGGTATGTACTTCGATTTATTTTATTTTTTTTAAATTTATTGAGTCTCTATTAATTTATTTATTTTTGCTTAATTTAAAAAACGATAAAACTTTAAGATTCTTTTTGTTAAATAATTATTTCTTAAAATGAAGCTTGTTTAATTTATTAAAACTCATAATATTTTTTTTTAAATAATTTGACAATAGCGATCGGTAAAATTATTGACAGTTTCACTAATACACTAAAGAAATCTAAAAATTTACTTTAAGTGATTTTGATTTATAACTCAAACCTTTTTTTTCTATTTTACAACTTTTTTTAAATTTATCCTATAAATTTATTTTATTATCTTTATGACAATTCTAAAGTTAAAAATCATTTTTATATAAAATAAAAACTTGTTTCATTGAAGTTTATTTCAATAACTTTTATTAATGAATCTTTCCCTAAATGATATTTGGTTACATTATTTGTTGCATTTGAAACTTTTGAATTAATAAATGATTCTTTATTTCTAAAACAACTTTTATCAATTAATCATTTTAGATAATTAATAAAGCAAATTTTCATAAAAAAATTTCTCAAAAAATGATGATTCTTTGGCAAAAAATCCAAGTTTTGCATTACTTATGCTTGATTTGACCAACTTATATTTGAAGATAATGAATTTCTGTTTTATTTTTCTTTTTGCATTTTTTTTTTTGGAAAAAAATCTTTTTGTTTATTTTTTTGAGCAAATTAATGTTTGTTATTGACCAAGTAATTTAAACAAAATAAAATAGGCTTATTTGAAAAAGGAGGATCTTTAACTAAATTTATGTTTGTTTTACTTGTTTTTTAATTTTTTTTTTTTAGGTTTTTTTTTTTTAAATAAAAAGATGTATTTGAAAAGCATCGTTTTATCCATAATAAAAAATATTTAAACATTTTATATTAAAAATATCAAACTTCGATTTTTTCTAATTTTTTTTACGCTTTAGACCATTTCATTCAAATGGCTGATTTTTTTTAAAGACTTTTATGTATATTTTAAGTTATTCAATGTCAAATACATTTATAAAAATGGTTTTTTATCTAAACTATTTTTAAACAATATTTACTTTGGAATATTTTTTAAATTAAGTTATGCAAACTTTTATGTGGTAAACGTAACAATTTAAAGTAATGAACTTTTTTGAGACATCTGTTTGTTTTTTAAATTTTTTAAATAGTTTTTCAGTTTGCTAAAGTGTTGCTAAACTTTTTATGATCTACTTTTATTTTTTTTTTACTAAACGGAAATTAATTCATCTTTAAAGTTTGAATTAATTGTTGTTCACAAAAAAAAGTTGTTTTTTAAGAAAACTTTTTGAAAAATTCATCGATTCAAAATTAAATTTTAAATTAGTTAAAATATTCATAGAGATTTGCCAAAAAAAAAAGATGAATTCAAACTAAAGCAAAAAAATGCAAATAAATTAAAAATGAAAGAATTAAAGAGAAAAAAAATTTTTTTGCAATTTGGCTTTTACATTTTGTTTACTATAGATGATTTTTTTTAATTTTATCATATTTCCTTTTAGTGAATTGATGGGTAACATTAAGATTTTATTTTAATATAAAACTCATATATTTTCTTATTAAAATTTTTTTATCTGCGCAAGACATTTTTTTAATTAAGTTTTATTAATTGAAACATCGATTTTAGTTTTAAAAAAAATAAAAAAGCTTTTGTTTATTTTCAATCTAATCAAAGCTATTTTCTTATTATTAGAATTGAAGTCATTCTTTTATGAATTATATTTATTATGAACTTTCATTTAAAAAGCATATTTATCATTATTTTCTTTATAACATATCAAAATTTAAGTTCTTTAAATTTGATTCAAAAAAAAAAGTTTTCTCATCAACTTTTGCAAATTGATGTCTAAGTGAAAAACAAAATATTTTTATTAAATGTAAAATTTTTATTAAAAATCTGTTATAAATTAGGACTAAATTTATTCAAAAGTTTAAAATTAAGTTTAAATTGAATGAAATTTTTTTTTTCTCTTAAAAATTTTAATGAAACCTGATGCAGCATAATTTAAAATTAAAATTTTATGTTTTAGTTTTTGAAAAAGTTTTTTTTCTTCTTAAATTTTAAAAACTTAAACGAATTTTTATATTTCACATAGTTATTCAAGAAAACAATTTTCATTAAAAATATGCTGAATGAGTTTTAGAACATTCACTTTCTTATAAGTTGTATTTAAAAAACCTAAAAATAGAAAACTATTTAAAATTTTTTCTATTAAAATAAATTAATTAGCTATCAAGTTATTTCAATCGATTAATTTTTTTCAAACTTTAATTTTCTTGAAACTTTTATGAGCTAATTTTTAAGGTAAATTTCTTTTTGAAACTTTTTTTTTCAAAACTTTTTGATAATTTTAATTTTTCTCATAAAATTTTTTTATGAAACTTTTCTTTTATAATATTTTTTCTAGGCTTTATAACTTTTTCAAAATTTTTTCTTTTTTATTTTTTGAAAATTTTTAGAGAAATCAAATTATTAAAAGATTTGTAAAGAAAATAATTTTAATTTTAAATTTTTTAATTTTATTAAAATAGTTTTTCTGTTTTTAAATTTAAAATAAACTTATTAGAAAAGCTTTTTATAAAAACTTTTTTATTCAATTTCGAAAAAAGTTTAAAATTCTATTCAATTTTTAAAAAGAAAATTTTATCCAATATTTTGACTTTTGAATTTGTTTAAAATGATGTTTTTAAAAAATTCATTGCAAGTTTTACAACGCTATTGCTTAAAATTGATTATCATAAAGAATTGATTTTAAAATTACATAGAAAAACTTATTTATGAAGAATTTTACTCATCTTTAATGACCAAACAATTATATTTTATTTTAGTTTTGCTTATCATGTTAATTTTGATCTAATTTACATAATTTTATATTGTCTATTGAACTATAAATTTTTTTCATATAAACTTCTCATCTTTTCTTTTAAATAAAAAAATGTTTTTTAAGTATAAAATAGAAAAAAAACTTCAAAAAAAACTTTTAAGGAAAAAAGTTTTCTAAAAAATAAAAAATTAAATTTAACTTTAATCATTGTAAATTAATCTTACTCTTCAATTACTTATATTAAAATATAAAGTTTATCAAAATTTTTTCCATTTAATTTAAATAAGCCATTTTATTATATTCTTCTTGTATTTTAAAATTAAAAAAAAAAAAAGAAGTTATAAGCTCAAAAAGGTAAAATTTCAAATTAATCTGAATACTTAAAAAGTTTATTAAAAAGTCTTCAAATTTATTTAACTGTAATAAATTTAATACTTTTGAAAAGAGTTGATTTTTAAATGATTTATATAATTCAAAAATCATTTAAAAAAAAAAGTTTACTTTTCCAAGTCAATGCTCACAAACTTTTGAAAAATTTGAGCTGCTTTCATCTGACATTTTAAATTTGTTAAATAATTTAACTATAATTGTACAAAATTAGATTTTAAAAAGTTTGTATGCCTATGTAGTTAATGAGAAAAAGAATTATAAAAAATTTTTTTTCAACATTTTTGTTCAAAAAAACTTATCTTTTCCACCCTACTGTTTAAAGCATTATTTTTTTGTGTTAACATCACTTACAGGCATATTTTAAGACAATAGTTTTATTGATAAAATTTGAAAGAAAAAGTTTTATTCATTATTAAATAAAGAAAAAATTTTTAGCTAATGGTAAGTTATTCAAAACTGCACAATATGAAAATTTTTGCAAAAATCTTAATCTAATTTAGATTAAAGTTCAAAATTTAAATTTCACATCAATTAAAAAATCAAATTAACTCTAATTAGTTTTTAAAACTTTGAATTGAAAATTAATTTGATAACTGCATTTGATGTTTAAACTCTTTTAAGCTAATTTTTATTTATGCAAATAACATGTTTTAGAAAAGATTTTTGTTGCTTATAGTCATTGAATTTATTTAAATCATTAATTTTAATAGCTTAAACTTAACACAGGATTAATACAAAACACATTAAAAACTAATGCTAAAGTGTTATTTATCAAATCTGTTAAAAACTAATATTTGTTTGTATACTTCAAGTTAATGAAGAAGAACGATGTCTAATAAAAAAGGTTTCTAAATTAAAAGTTTTTATAAAAATCGTTGATTTTTTTTCTTAAACAAACATTATTTTAGGTCATCATTCTTTAGATTATTTTTTTTTTTAGAAACAAATACTTGTATCAAAAAATATTAAAAACACTAATTATAGTTTAAATATAAAATATTTTTCTTTAAATTGACAGCTATTGATTTTTGAGAATTATTTAATTTAGTTAATAAATTTTAAATTCTACCAACTAGTTTTTAATGATAAAAGACAAACGATCTTTAATGAGTCTTTGGTGGATTTAAAAAAGAAAAACCTTATTTAAAAAAAACTATAAAAGATTTTTTTTAATAAAAAAAAATGTAAGAATTGTTCTTTATTTTAATTTATTCTAAAGAAAAGAAACAGTAGTAAACATTTCAATATTGAAATTTTAATTTTTTTTTCTTCTTTTTCTCTAGAGCTTTTGCATGCGTTTTATTTTCAACTTCCGTTTTCAAGTTGTTAAATATCCTTCATAAATGAATTTTTCAGTCTTTTGCACGTTTTTTTTTCTTTTTCAAATTTATATAGAGATGAATTTTAAAATTTTAAATTAAACACTAGTGATGTTATTTACAATGATTGATTGATTCAAAATCTAATTTTTTGTTAAATTGTATAAATTCTCAATAAAATTTAAAGAAAACTTTACTCTCTTAAAATATATTTAGATTAAACGAGATTCCATTTAATTAATTATTCAAAAGATGAGTTTTTTTTACATGCTCAAATATATTGTTTTATATTTTTTTTTTTTTGATAAATTTTATGAATACTTAAAATAAGTTAGAAAAAATTTTTCTTGCAATAAATTTTAAAGAATTTTATACATCTTTTAATTTATCAATTTTATGAAATTTTTAAACTTTTTTTTAGTTTTTAAGAATTTTTTTTTTAGCTTTTTGTTTTACAAAAAAATTTTTCAAAAGATGGTTACCAAAATATAAACATTTTGACACAATTTATTTAATATTACAAAGAAATGTAATTTAATTTAGTAATTAGAAGAATACTCAGGTAAATTTTCATAAAATTTATGAACTTCTCGTATGGAAATTAAATTAATTCTTGATATAAGAAAGTTTCATCTTGTAAGTAAGAAAAAATTACTTTCTAAATATAGGTTAGTTTGTTTTTTTTCGTAAAAAACTCATTAATTTTAATTAAATGAAAAGTCAAAAATAAAAGTCTTAACAATAATTTAAGCAATGATGAACTTAAAGTTGAAAAAAAGTATTTCATAAAAAGATAAACTAAAAGTAATCATTTATGACGGTGTAATGACAATCTATTTTGAAAAAATTATATTTTTATAAAAAATGACCACTAAAGGCAATTTAAAACTTAATTTTTTAGAATTTTTTTTAACTTTGATAAACTGTCTATTAAAAGATGAAGTTTCAAGACAAATTGCTTTTTTAAATTTGTTGCTTTTTAAAAAGATAAAAAATAATTGTCAAAAGTTGTCAGTTAGTAGGATGTATCCTGTTGATTTAAGAACCATCCTTTTCATGTTAGTTTTTTTATTTGAAATAATATGTTTAAATTTTTTTTTGTTTTATTTTTTACATGAATAAATAGTTGACATAAAATTTCAAGTCAAACTTTTCAGCTTAACTTTATTCAAAAAATTTAACTAAAAACAAAATGCAAATTTTTAGAAATGAATCTATTTTGATCAATTTCTAAAAAAAATATCAAACATGCGTATTGATAAAACTTAAGGGTAAATAGTTTTTTCACAGAAAAATCTCAATAAGTTTTTAGAAAAAAAAAACATAATAAGCTCTTTGATTTTTGGTTGAAAAGAATATGAAAAAAATCAACAATATTAAAGATTTACCCAATCTAAAAATATAAATATTTAAATCAAACCTAGTGATTTAGAAATAAAAAATTATTCAGAATTTCAAATGAAAAATATTCAACATTTTAGTTATTAAATTTTGAGCTATGTCAATATGTAAAACCTGTAAGTTATTTAATGATAAACTAGTTGGGTGAAAATTTATCTACTAAGAAAACAAAATAAGTTTTTATTTGAATTTGTGAACTAGGTTATTTTTTACACTGGTAATATTTTAAATATTCAAAAATGTCAAGTTGAAAAGCTTTTGGTATATTTATTACAAAAATCAAATATTCTACAATCAAACATTAAAAATTTTTGTATGAAAATTATCATCAATTTCTTTGGAAGCTTTTAATTTAATTATTTTTTATAAAATATGAGTTTTATAGCTAGAGTTTTTGAAATTATCTTTAATAAGAAAAAATTAATATAAAAAGTTATCAAAGTTTTTAGACTAAAAAATTTGAATTTTTAAATTAAAAAAAACTTTTCTAAAATTAAATAGATTAAAAAAACTAGACTAATTGATGAGTCAAAAATTTAAAGTTTTCCTATATTTTTAACATGTAATTGAAAAAAAAAACCATCAATCGTTCTAAAAAGATTAAGTTTAAGAAAAAATTTATTGTAACAACTTTGAAAAAACTTTCTTTCTAATTTGAAGAATTTTACTTTTAAAATGTAACAATTATTTTGTTCAATTCCTTTTATTTTAAACTTTACTTTTTACTCTTTTTCAATAATAAGAAGTTGTTTTAATTAAATTTTTTTTTGTTAGAAATTCTTAAACGTCAATAAATTACGTAAAACTGATTGATTTATTTTCTACTAAAATAAAAGTTGTAAAAATTGATATCAGGTAAAAAATTAAGAACTTTGATGTTTTTGAATCAATAAATTCAATTAAATCATCATTTGAAATGAAACAAGATCAATTTTCTGTTTTTTTTTTAATCTTCAACTTCCTTCCACTAAAATGATTTTTATTTTAGATTTTACGGAAATTAAATTTTTTTTTCATGTTTGCTTATCAATTTTTTATTAATATTTTCAACAAATCAATTTAATTTTCAAATTAATATAAAAAGGTGTAATTTTTTAGTAAGATGTTAAATAATGAACTATTAAGATATAATTTTAAAGTTAAAGTATCAAAGATTTACAAACAGGAATTGTTAAAATGAATAAGTTTAAAAAATTATTAAATTTGTATATTGCTAATTAAAAATGTGAAAAGTTTAAATCAAAAAAACTAAATTAAATTATTCAAAAAAAATTCTAAGAATTTTTTAATTTAATGTTTCAAAGCAAAAAATGAAGTAAATTTTAAAATTTTAAAAAATAAAACTTTATCAAATCTAATTTTACAAAAGTGAAAATTTTTTTATCTAAAAAAGTTTTCTAAATTAATTTATTTTAATGACAAAAACAAATAAAAAAATAGATGATTGAAAAGAAATTCTTTTTGAAAAAATTTTGAGAATAAATTATGAGGAAGTACATCATTTATAATAATATGATTTAGGACATTCAAGTGATTTTTATGTTTTAACAATACAAATACAGTTTTTGATTACGGTGATTATGATGAACTTTTAAGAGCAAAAAAAAAAGTTCACGTGTAGATTTTTGTTTTGAGCTATTTTAAAAAAAAAAAGGAAGTATAAAGTAGAAAAAAAAATTGGCTCTTTCCGGTACTCAATTTATAACAAAAAAAGTAGTATAATAAAATCCTTTGATCAAAGCTCCATTTCAATAACCTGTGTTAAAAATTTTCTTCTTTTTTTTTATAAATACAAAAGAGTGGACTGTCTTTTTTTTTTCATTCATCTACAACTTAGAAACATTAAATTATCTAATATCTTGTAATATAGTTAAAATTAAAACTATGCTGGTCATTTATTTTTATGTTAATTCATTTTGAAAAGATCTAATAAAGTTTATAGGATTTAAAATTAATATTTAAAATTTGTTTAAAATAAAAGAAATTTTTAAATAACTGGACATTGTTTAGTTGCACGAAAAAAAGTTTTTATTGCCAAAGATTAAATTGTTTTAAAAAAAAATTTATATTCTCTGTTGCAGATAAATTTTTTTGTTCTCATAAGTTTTTTTTTTAATAGCTATGAGATAAACTATAAGTTTATTTAATTATTAAACTAAATTGAAATTTTTTCAAAACTTTTTAATTTAATCATTTTGTTCTGAAAGATCTTTAAATTTTAAATTGAAATATATTTTTTTAGAAATAATGCTATTTTTTTAAAGACTTATTCTTTTTAAAAAAAAGTAAATTATAGCTAATTTTATAGAGTCATATATAAAAGTTAAAAAAGTATCTTTGATATGAAATTTTTTTTTTGTTTAAATTAATTGTGAACTCTAAATATGAGAATCCCTTTTTATACAAAAAAATGTTTGAAAAACTAAATTAAGAGACAAAATTTATTCAACTAATTGAAAAAATTTTTCCATATCTGCACTAAAAAATCTATAACAAAAAAATAATTAGTAAGGGATGATTTGTGATGAGATAAAAAAATTGTTTATTTAATTTAATAAAAGCTGTAACCTAGTTTTAATTATAAAAAAAAAAGTTTATGAATAATCATACATAAAAAATTTAAAATGAATATTGAAATACTTTTGAAAAAATTTTTTTTTTTTTTTGAATTTTTTTTCAAATTTATTTGTACTATTATATTCAAAATTTAAAATCTTCTCCTTCAAATTGAGCCGCCATAGCTCAGTGGTTAGAGCACTGGTCTTGTAAACCAGGGGTCGTGAGTTCGATTCTCACTGGTGGCAAAAACTTTTTTTTTTTTTTTGCTAATTATTTTTTGTTAATTTACTTGAAAAATAAAAATCTTAGTTGTAAATCTTTTTTTAATTATTTTTTCTCTGTTGAATAATATTAAACAAGAAAAAAGTTTTTTAATTTGAAAAAAAATCTTTTTCATTAATTTTTTAATGGAAAACCTCATAAACTAAAAGAAGATTTTTTAATAATTCGAGGATTTTTTTTGTTTTTTTAAATAAACAAAGCTAAAATCTTTTAAAACAATACCTTTTTCAAAATAAAATTTTATAGTTTTTTGAAATTCAATTTCATCAAGAATCAAACTTATTTTTGAAGTTTTTTTTTTGAAGTTAATGATGTTTAAAAATAACTAGGAAACAATTAGCTTTTTGTTTTATTAAAAGAATTTGACCATAAGATTTTCTTTAAATTTAAATCTTTGTTTTTATTTATTAATAATGATGAAAGCTTTGTTAGATATTTAAAGAACAATGTTTAATTATGCAGAAACGTAAAAAATGTCTTTGTTTGACCATCTGTAATAAATTGAATTTTGCTATTTTAAAGGTTTAAAATATTTTCTTTTTTAAGGTTTAATTTTGTAGCCATTCGGTATTATCGGATCAAAAGACTTAACAGAATTTTCTTTTCCTCAAGAAAAAATATGTTCTAATAAATGAATGTAGTAGCTTTATAGACTAGGAAATCATTTTTTGACTCTGCAAATATTCTTTTTTTATATAAAAAAACTGATATCTTATTGAAAGAATTAGTTTAAAACTAAGCAGCAATCGTTTTTGATTCAGTTATAAATGATATAAACTTGATATTATTAAACTAATCCATTGATCTCTTATAGTCTTATAAATTTAAATTTAAGGAAAAAAAAAGAATCGAAATCATACTATTTCGATTAAACTTTTAATGTTCAAAATTTTTTACGATTCACTTGTTTTAAGAATTTAATTTTATAAAATTAATTAAAATAGTTTAAACATTATTTCATCATGTAAAAAGAATTGAATTTTTTTGATTATTTTAAGAATATTTTAACTATTTTTATGAACATTTCAAAAATTCAATACCAAGTAATACAAGCATTAATTTTGATATTGAAAAATTTATGATACTTTCTAAAAAAGTTTTGATACTATTTATTTCCAAATTAAAAGTCAAAAAAATTTTTTTTTGGACAATGAATCATTTTTAAAAACAATAAAATTTTTTCCTATGAGCTTTTTTTTAAACTCAAAAATCATAATACATAAAAATCAATATTTTTAAAAAAAGATGAAGAAAAAAATTGACTGAAAATAATTTGCTTAGGATTTACATTTATGAAATTTATTTTTGAAAAATTTTGAGATTGATAAAACTAGATAAAAACAGTGTTAAAATAAGAAAAAAAACTTTATTTCATATAAAACTAAAATCCAATAAATAATCACTCATCAAAAAACCAAAATATTAATAAGATTTATTACAAAAAAAAATAATGGTTTATTCATGAGCTTAATAATTAGTTAAAATAATTATTTTTCTATTTGTTCTAAATGTATATAAAAAATTTTATAATTAAAAATTATTTTCACAGAAAAACTTATTAAATATGTATTTACATTAGTAGATATTCAAATCTTACAACTTTATTAAGAAAAAAAATTCCTTTAATTTATTCTGTCTGAATAAATTAGTCTAAATTTTATAAAAGTAAATTTAATAAAAGATAAAGTTTAAGTGATGTTTGGTTTAAAGCTAATTAAAAATAGTTTTAAACAATAAATTTAGACTAATTTTAATTTTATAATTAAAGAACGATTCTTTTAATAGTTTTTGTTTGAAATTTAAACAAAGTTTAGAATTTATCTTAATTAAATATTTCTAATTTAAGTTAGTAAATGTTCATAAAAATCCCATTAAACTGTAAAAAAAATTTTTTTGTTTTAAAATTTAAAGTTAGCTGATCTTCTATATTAAATCGCGTAATAAGCAATTTGCTTCTCCTTTTAAATAAAAAAAAATAGTTTTAAAAAGTTCGTATTTATTTTTTTTAAACTTAATTAACATAAACCAACTTTTGAAACTTAATTTCTTCATAAAAAAAGTCAATTTATTTTTGAAAAATTTTCATTTTTTTTAATAATTTTTAGTTTGATATATGGAAAAAAGTACAAAAACAATTCTAAACTTTAAAACTTTTTAATAGAAGATTTTTTAACCTAAATCTTTATGAAAATATTGTTATATCAGCATATTCTTTTGATTTTTAAATCTAAATATTTAATGATTGAAGCTATAAAACTTTTTGTCTTTTAAAAAAACACAAACTAATCAAGAAAATTTTTTTATTTACCCTTTAATGAACTACATCAATAAAAAAAAACTATGTATCCAAAACTTTTTTCATTAAAAACTTAAATATTTAATTTCTTCTAAAGTTAAATCATTTATGGTCTTTTAAAATAAGAGATATAAAAAATTTAAGATTTTTGTAAAAAGGAATTTGTTTTTCAAAAATTTATTTGTTCAGTTTTTCTTAATTAAAGATTTTTTTTATTAGTTTAAAAGTTTTGTCTTAATATTTTTAAAGAACTCTATATTATACAAAACTTATATTACTAGAATTAAGAAAAAAAGAATCAAAATAATGACTTTTTATCACAAGTTTTTTCAAAAATTGAACAAGTTTTTAAGAAAAACTTAATTAAAATTTAATTAAAAAAATAATCTTACAATCAAAATGTTTCATTTAACACTTTTATTTACTCTTGAAATTTTTTAAAGATTAACAAAAACAATTTAAATAAAGGATTTTTTTTTCACCGGAAGTAATCAATTTTCAAAACTTTTAACAAAAATTTTAAGCAAAAAATGATTAAAACTTAAGACTAATGCTTAGAAAATAATTAAAAAAAAATTATTAATAGCCTTAGAGTAAATTTTCAAGTTAGGTCTTAATTAAGCCATAAATAATCATAACAAAATATTTAAGATAGCTTTAGCGATTTTCCCTAATTAGTATTTTTTCGATTAACATTTTTTGAAATGAACTGTTTTAAAAATAAAGAGCAATAAAGTTTTTGAAACTTGTCGAAATAAATAAAAATTGCTAACTGCTTTGAACAGGAGTAGCGTAATCTAGGAAAATTTTATAAATTTAGCTATTGAGATTTTTTTTTCTGCTTAAAAGAATTATTTAAACTTAGTTCTTTATTTTTTGTTCCAATTAACCAGTAAGTACGCATTTCTCCTTTTCCCTTAAAAAAAAATTTAATATAAAAAGACAAAATTTAAACTTAAATTAAAAAAAATACTTTAATGAATGTCATTCCTCTTTCTTGAATTAAAAATCCTCCATGTTTATCTAAGTTTTTTTTACAGCTTTCGCTTAAATGGATTTTAAGAGCTAAAAAGTTTTTAAAGTTTTAAAAAAAAGTTCAATTTAAAATTTTTTTAAAGACTTACGTAAACTATTAGATTCCATTCTACTTGCAACATTAACTGTATCTCCAAAAAGACAGTATCTAGGCATTTTAAGACCAACAACACCTGCTACTACAGGACCTAGTTTTATTTAAACGATTAAAAAAAAATTATCACAAAAAAAAATTTACCAGAATGTAATCCTATCCTCAATTTTAATTGTTCACCAGGACGATGCTTTATTTTAAAATCATAAATTTTTTCTTTTAAATGTAAAGCCATAAACGCTATTTCGACTGAATGGTTCCATTTAGATGTATCTTCACAGTTTTTAGAATTTGAAATTAGACCACTTACTACCATATAAGCATCTCCGATTGTTTCAACTTTATAAACTTCGTAATTTCCAATGATAGAGTCAAAACAAGTATACAGGTCATTTAAAAGAGTCACAACTTGTAATGGTGTACTTATAGCAGCAAGTTCTGTGAAACCTACAATATCACTAAAATATATAGTAACACAGTCAAATTGTTCAGCTTTAACATTTTGGCCTTTTTTCAATTGTTCAGCAACAGGTCTAAAAAAATTTTTTTAATGTTAATTGAGATAATGAAATAATTTAAAAAGTTATACTTAGGTAGCATTCTAAAAAGTAGGTTTTCAGTTTTTTTTTTTTCTTCAAGCAATTCCTTTGTACGATTTTCAACTAAAATTTCTAAATTATTAGCATGTTTTTCCATGATAGAAATCATATTATCAAAAATGTTAGATTTTCTAAAAGAACTTAAAATTAAAATTTTTCTATATTCAAAAAATAAACTTACAATCCAGATTGCAATTGGGCAAGCATATTATTTATTTGTTTTATATCAGGTCTTGTTTCTGGTTTTTCATTCCAGCATAATTGAATACAATTAGCTAAATATTGTGGACAATTTTTTAAAGCAAAAATATCAGGTCTAAATATATTGTTAGAGTAATTTTCAGGATTTTTAACTCTATCAACAATATCATCTATTGATAGTTTAATTTTATTTGATTTTTTTTCAGAATTTTTTCGACTAATTGCTTTAACTTTTTTTTTTTGATAAGAATTTAAATCAAGATCAAAATTTTTTTCACTAAAAATACTTATTTTAGAGTTCTCAAAGTTTTTTCTAAAACAAACAGGCGATTCAATCGGCATAACTGAAGAAGCTTTTAAACCATGTTTAAAAGAATTATCAATCGAAAAATTAATTACTTTAGCAGGTGCTAAATTAATTTCTAATGGTAACAAACTAGAAGGTTTCAAAAAATCTCGATTACTTTCTTTATTAAATTCAAAGCCTAGACATACAGAACTAACTTCAGCATTTTCATTGTTTTCAATTTTAGATTGACTACTCATGTCTAATTCTAAATTTGAATTTCTATGATTATGGCTAAAAGTATCACTAAAACTACGATGAATAAATGGTTCGTCATTGAAAAATACTTTATTATCCACCAAACTACTTGTCAATAAAGAACGTTTTTTTTTATTCAAATAATAATTAGAGTTTTTAAAAAATGAATTATCTATAAAAAGTTCTTTTGGGTTTATAATATCACCCCAAGGTCCTTTACGGCCAATAACTTCGTACAAAATTATACCAAAAGAATATATATCTGCTTTTTTTTTCATAGTTAAATTTTGTGTTTTTAAAATTAAATTTGTATTAAAATTATTTTCTGCTATTTCAAAATTAATTTTTCTTAAAACTTCTGGACTCTTCCATAATAAATCTGTTTTACGTTTTTTTAGTTTTGTACCAGTTATTTCTTCTCCTGATCTAAATTTATCTAAGCCAAAACCAGTTATTTGTAAAACCCAACGAGAATCAACTAAACAGTTTGAAGATTTTAAATCACCGTGAGCTATATTTTCAGTATAATGCAAATAAATCAATCCTTTTATCAAATCAGCTACAAGAGAAGCAATAAACATAGTATCCATATTCAAATCTTCATTTCTTAAAATATCTTCTAAACTTCCTCGCATACAATACATTTTAAAAATACAAATATTATTTGGTTCGAGGGAAACACCAATAAAAGGATTGATATTTTCATTTCTCATTTCATGTAGCTGCAGGATGTGAAAAAAATTAAAACAGATTAGTTTATATGCAAAAGATTTTTGACATATCTTACTTGTATAAGTTCTTTACAAACAGAACGAGTTAAATCTACATTCCTTTTATGAACTTTTGATATAAATACAACATTACCACGATAAAATCCGATTCCATTTTTACCTTCTAAAAATTTATTGTTTAGCTGGACGTTTATACCGTGTTGGTTAGATTCATTTTTAAATTTCTAAAAATAAATTAGTTTATTAAATTTTAATACTAACACAAACATTTAGAGAAAAACTAACAGAAATTGCGTTTCGTACATCCTGGAAAGTTTGTTTTTTAGTCAAATTCAAAACCATTACTTCCTGAAAATCTACACGCCAAAATTCACTTTCTAATTTTTGCTCATACCGGAAATGTCTCAAAATAAGAATCATTGACACAATAAAAGTTAAAAACATAATTGAACTAATTAAAATTAACAAAAAACTTGGCTTAAATTTACAATTTTCGTTATCAAAACCACATTCTGTTTCATCTTTAGGTGGATTTTCGCCATTTAACCAATTAATTTTACGGTCTATAAATAGCTGAGGTAAATCAGAGTTTTTAACTTTTTTGAATTTACCAACAGGAATCATTCTTGGTAAAGTAACATAAACAAGATTATCATTATGAACAAGTTTACCGCCATCATCATTAAATGCTAAAAGTGTATAATTTCCATCTGCATCCCCATTTGAGTCTATTCGATCTGTGAAACCTAATATACTTTCATAAGATTGATTGATAATATATTTCATTATCTGTTCTCCTTCTGTTGGTTTACCCCCATTTTCTAATACTTTTGTTAAAGCTTTAGCGTAAATAATTACTGCATCATATGCTAATCCAGCATAAGAAGGGACATGAGGTTTTATTTTTGGATGAAGAGGAACTTTAAAAGGAGGTATTTGCGCATTATATAAAACATGATCACAAAATGTTTTATAATTAGGATTAGTTGGTGGTGAAGGAGTAAGCATTAGCATAATTTTAAACGGATAACGAATTTGTGTAATATTCAAATCACTACTTAATTCTTCATTTAAGAAAGTATTAAAATATTGTTGTTTTTTCCAAGGATTAAAAAATTCTTCATCTTCAATTGAAATTAAAGTGTATTCATGAAAAATATTTTGTTGTTTTTCATAAAGAAACTTAGCAAAATGAGCTGCAGCATGAGTTTCAGTTATCAAAACATAAACTATTTAATGAAAATATTTAAATGAAATAAGGTTTTAAAAATTATATTGAAATTTATGTCAAAAAAACTTACTTCTTGTGAGATGACAACTTTTTTCAATTATCTTTTTTATTGTGTGATTATTTTTTGAGTAGTAAGGAGAATTTATGTAATACGTTTGTGTTATTTGTATACTATGATTTTGGGCTAAATCAACAAAAGCTTCTTTAATTTGTTGATTTATCGGGTTGTTATTAACAACAAGTACAATCTTAAAAAAAAAAATTTTTTTATTCTTTTGGACGCCAGATAAAAATAAAACATACTTTTTTCCAATCAAAATGTTTTAATAAAGATATTAAGGACTTTGAAATTTTTGAACTAGGAGGGAGTGTTCGAGAAAAAGTACGATAAATTTCTTTATTAGAAACTTGTCTATCTGCACATTTCTAATTTTCTCAAGTAAAAAAAAAGTTAAAATAATTATTTGGTTCAAACAGCCTATATTAATAAATAATTAATTAATTAGAAAAGTCATAATTACATATGCTATCATTGGTAAATTATAAGCTGTTGATAATAAAGCTTCAGAAATACAAGTTTCCTCTGGGCCAATAAATGCTACAACACCTTGTTCTTTAAAATAAGTCATCACTTTTAAACCATCAGCTGAATAAGGCTTTTGAGTGTCAGCTGTTATGAAATTCATTGTATGATTTGGAAGTATATTTGGGTTTCTTGATTTTATTTCATTTAAAATTTTAATAAAAATTTTAAAAAACTAAAATTGAAAACTTACTCATTAACATAATCAACAGCTAAAGGAATAGCACCAGCAATAGTTTTTCCTAGTTTTTAATCAATTTAAAAACTTTGAAAAAATAAATAATTGAACATACCTAATCCAAATTTAAAAGAAGTTAAAAAACCTATAGTAATATTTTGATGACTTTTCAAACTTTTTAATTGAAATAAAAAAATAAAAATAAAAAAATGAATATTTTTAATCATTTTAAAGTTTTTTTCACATTTTAAATTTTATAAAATTTAACATTTAAAATTCTAAAGATAAAAAACTTTTTAACTAAACTTTGAATGAAACTTTGTTTTATACTGATTGGTGAAGAACAATTTAGACAGTTTTTTTGAAAAATTATAACGGAAATTGAAAATTTAATCGAATTTTTTGTTGTTTACATGATCAATGAAGATTTATCATTTGATTAATTTGAGCGATTTGCGCATTTAAACATGTTCTTTTATAAAAAATCTTTACTGGTTAATTGAAAAAAAAACCTAAATAAACCAATTAATTTGTTACATTATTCTTAATTTATGTTAAATTACATGGCCAACAAACAAGAGCTTGTTAAATTTTTATTATGTTTACTTAATAATGTAGTTTTTACTAATAATGATTCCTTTATAAAAGTATACCTGTTACATCAAATTTTTTAAATAAAAAATAAAAAAATTTTTAATAAGATACACATGAGTTAAGTTTTTTAAGTTTATCAATAATCTAACATTAGTTAAAATTTATATATTTAACAAATATGTATAACTTAAAGTGGTTAAAAAGAATTTTTTGAGAATTTACATAAAGAATAATAAAGCTGAGGCAGTATTAATCTTTTCAATTATTAAAATAAATCATAAATATTTTTTTTGAAAGAAGTTTTGAAAAATGTTTTAATAAAAACTAACTTTTGAGTTTTAATTAAATTAAAGCTTTAATTGTTAAACCTTGTCATTTTGTTTATTAAAAGATTAAAGTGTTCAGAAGAATTGATAAAATTTATTTTTTAATTTTCTTCATCTGTTTCAACATTATTGATGTTTAAGTTTTTGTTTTTTTAAAAAAAAATTTAATCTTAGCATAAATTGAAGTCTCTTTTTTATAAAACTTTTTTTATGAGATTTGATTTTTAAATAATATTAGAAAAATTAATCTTAATGATGAAAAAAGTTTCTGACGCATTAAAAAAAGCTTGATAAATTTGCAATGTTTTCTTTAAAAAAAGATTTGAATTTAACGTTTAAATGTTTTTTTTACAATTATTATCAGTAATTATTTTAATTTCTTCTAAAAGACCAGCATGATTTTGCTGAAAAGGAACAATTTTACTTTCTCTTAATTCAATAAACTCTTTTTCATCAGTTTCAACACATTTTTTCTTAATAACATTCCTATAAAACTGCTGAATAACAATAGCACAATAATCTTCTCTTTGTCTCCATAAAGTAGAACTTATATGCTCAAATTTATCTTTTGTAGGTAATATTTCAGGAATATCAGCTTGATCATCAATTACGTGGCCTAAAAATTAATTTTCATTTTATTTTTCATAAAACTTTTTTTTAAAAAATTTTTATTACCTTTTCTGAAAAAGAAATCTTTAGTCAAAGCATCTAAAACTTCTACACAGTAGCACAAATCGTTTTTACAAATAGGTATATCCATTGAAACAATTTTATATTTATTAGGCTTAGGTATTTGCAAAGGTTCTTCAAGATCATCTAAAAAATCAGATAATAATGAGCTATGAATAAATTGAGTACCTAAAAAAAGTTTATTAAAATTTTGTTCAGTTTAACATTCAAAAAAAAAAACCTTTAGGATCATATTTTTGCCAAATTTCGTAAAACATATCGTAATCTTCATCTGTTAAGCCTTCTTGAACATCTTCTTTCGCTTGAGAATAATTTTCTAAAATAACAGCTATATACATGTTAATAATAACTAAAAAGCTAATGATTAAGTACGAAATAAGATATGCAATAGCTATGCCTTTATTACCACAATTACCAGGTAAATTATCATCTCCAACAAGTTTAGCCATTTCTTCATCAGTATAACAATTATTATCATCCATAATTGCCGCTAATACTCCATCCCATCCTGCAGACGTGCACATTTGAAATAAAAGTATAAAAGATTTAAAAAAAGTCCCAAAATTGAATGTGTCATCAATTCCATATCGTTTTTTGACATTCATAAAAAACGACATTCCAAAAATAGCATAAATGAACATAACTAAAAATAACAATAAACAGATATTGAACAAAGCAGGTAAACTCATAGCTAAAGCAAATAACAATGTTCGAATCCCTCTAGCACCTTTGACTAATCGTAACACGCGTCCAATTTTCACAACTCTTACAACTCTCAATAAAGTAGGAGATATAGAAACTCTTAGCATCCATTCTCTTAATATTGTACCAATGATTGACAAAACAACCTTGAAAATAAAAAAAATTGAAATTTTTTAAAACTCAATTTAAAAGTCCAAAAATTACCACAACAAAATCAAATAAATTCCATGGCTCTTTAAAATAATAATGTCGTAAAGCAAATAGTTTTAACAAGCATTCAGCAGTAAAAACAGCAATGAAAAAAAGATTAAAAGATTCTAAAATTCTGTTATACTGTTCTGATGCTTTGAATTGATCTAAAGCCATAATAACCATATTCATTAGAATGAATAACATTATGATCATATCAAATTTTTTATTTGTTGTAATGTCAAAAATAACTGCTTGAATTTTAATCTGTTAAAAATCAAAATGAGTCAAACCATGAAAAAAAATTAACCCACTTACTTTTGGCCGAGGAATTGCTTTTATAGGTTTTTTTGTTGACATTTTTTTCATCGCATTATAGTATTTTTTTTGATATTCTGTCATAAACATTTCTAATGAACCACCTGCTTTTTTTTTTTGTTCATTAAAATTATCAATAATAACTCCAATAAACAGATTAAGTGTAAAAAATGAACCAAAAATAATAAAAAATACAAAATATAAATACATATAAATGTTAACATCTGGTTGAGGCTGTTGATCTTTTTCTTTAGAATCAATTGCATGATACATGATTTCTATCCATCCTTTGAAAGTAGCCTATATAAATTAGTTAAATTAAAATTTAATTGAATTAAATTTTTTCAAAATACTAACCACTTGAAATAGAGATAAATAACCATTCAAAACATTATCGAAATTGATCATTGGATTAGTCCATGTCATTTTATAAGCAGCACAATCAGATTTGTTTGTAACAACCGTATAATCAACTATATGATTAGTTTCTGGATCTTCGCAATATGCAAATTTTCCGACAAATAATTGAACTCCCATAATGGCAAAAATTAGCCAAAATATTAGACATACTAATAACACGTTGAAAATAGAAGGAATAGCTTGTACCAAAGCGTTTACAACAACCTATTTGTTTTTTATTGTGACATTTGTGAATTACAATAGTAATTAAATAAAAATATGATAATTAATATAAAATTCTGATTTATGCAAATGTGTGAATTTTTTAGTTTTGATTTTGTATGTTTCTTATAAAAATGTATTGAAAAAAAACATATTTCATAATTACCCTCATTCCCTGCATTCTAGACATTGCACGTAAAGGGCGTAAAGCCCTTAAAGTACGCATTGTTTTGAATGCTTGGATTTTAGCCATATTTAAAAAGGAAGCTCCCAGGTTTAATACTGATACCTGGGATTTTATACGAATCATCAATATTTTTTTTATTATAAATTTTTTCCCAATAAGGTTTTTGAATATATTAAGGAAAATAATATTTTTTTATTAAAAAAAAATTTTTAAATAATAAAATAACTAATTTAACTCTAATTAACTAAAAAACGTGCTTAAGTCAGTGAAAAAATATAACTATCTAATAATAATTTAATAAACAATTAAAACAAAACATAAATTCAACAATAAATTATCAAGTAGAAAAAACAAAAAAAGCAAAATTATTAAAAAAGTTCAGTGAGATGATATCAAAAGCACAATAAATCATTAAAGTCAAAATATGTAATCGTTAAAATTTCATTGTGGTTTAAAATTAATTAAAAAACATTAAATTTGCTTACTTTCATGCCTTCTAAACGGGATAATGCTCTTAATGGTCTTAATGCTCTTAAAGTACGCATAGTTTTAAACGCAGGTATATTATTAAACCCCATCATGCCTACTGTTAGATTTATACAAGAAACCTTTTTTTTTTACAATTTTTACATGGCAGTTTCAGAATTGTTTTTATAGTTTTGTTTAACATACATAAATTACAAAAAACACATAAAGCAAAAGAAGGACATCAGTTGAACAAATACAAAAAAAAAGTAATTATTAAAAATTGAACATAAAATTAAACTTAAAATATAAAATCAATTAAATATAAAAAAGCATAAATCTTAGTTTAAAAAACAAGAAAAGAAACAAAAGTTTTATTTTTTTTTCCATGCTTAAAAAGATTAATTAAATTTAAATAAAGATAAAAAATACTGACCATTACGATAACAAAATCTAACCAACACCATGCGTTAGAAAAATACGATCTAAAACCATAAGCTACCCATTTAAGTAACATTTCCAAAAAAAAAATTATAGTAAAAAATTGATCTACATAGCTTAATATTTCTTGTAACCATTTTCTTTCTCTTAAATGTACATCTTCTAAGGCTAATGTCATTGAGCTAAGTAAAATCAAAGTTATAACCAATGTTTCAAAATATTTATGCTCAACCATTATGTAACTTTTACATCTTTAAAAAAAACTTAATTATTTACAAGTCACAAAAATTTACCTTAAATATTACCTAATATTTCTCCATTTATGCCAAAAACTTGTATCTTTCATACAACAATCAAATTTTTCATACCATGTTTCTGGGAAACAATCTACTGGATACTCAGAAATAATAATATCAGCTGTAACAGTTTCCATTTTATCATTTGCAACTGCTTCTTCAAAACAACTGCTATTTGCTACATTATTTATTTTATAAATTTCAGAATTAGAGTCTAAATTTGATTTATTTTTAGATCTTTGATTTAATAATTTTATATTTTGAGTAAAGTTTTCTTGATTAACATTCTCCTTATATACATTAATTTTATCAATTTGTAAATCAATTGAATTGACACTTTCATTATCGTCTTCAGAAAATAAATTAGACTCAAATTTTTTGTTAAATTGGTTTTCAAAATTATTATTAAAATTTGTATTTTCATTTAAATTTGAAAAACTTTGTCTAGTCTTTTTTTTATTTACACAAGTTTTCTCTACTGATATATTGTTCGCCATCTAATAAAAAATAAAATAATTAAAAATAAAGTACAAAATTAGCAAAAAATAAATTAGGCTTAATACATTTTCGCTACTTCTATTGTCAAGCTCTTTAGATCGATTAAGTTTAAGTAAAGTTTTAGTAATTTGGCTTGCTGTTTTTGACTTGATAAGCTTTAAAAAAGCAAAAATTTTGTTACGAATCCATTTATTAGCTCTTGAAAATCTTTCAAAAGCTTCTTGCAGTTTTTTTGTATCAGCAGAATCTGAAGTAGGTGCTGATAAATTAGATGCTCCAAAAGATGATAAAAGAAGAGCTAAAAACAAATTGAGAACAACCAAATAACCAATCACGACAGTTCCTAAAAAAAAATTTGAATATGTTTTAGGTTTTAATGGCTTTTTTACTTTTTTTTTAAATAAATTACAAACCTAAAAAAAATGGTATACATGGCCAACCGCTAACAAGCATACAATCCCACATAGATTGAATCCATTCTCCACAAAGTACTCGAAAAACAATCATAAATGAATGCAGGAAGTCACTAAAATTCCATCTAGGAACAGAACCATCCGGAAAACGATCTTTGTGTTTTTCATAATTTCCACCAAACATTTGCATGCCCATTACTGCAAAAATGAATATAATGATACCCAAAACAAAAGTCAAATTTCCTAAATCTCCCACAGTTTTTCCCTATTAAAATTATAATCATAGTTTTAGATAGAAAAAAAAAATCTCAAACCTACCATTATAGAAATAAGTAAATTCAACGTAGGCCAAGATTTTGCAAGCTTGAATACTCTTAACTAAAATTATTTAATTAACATTTAATTTATAATGGAAGTTAAAAAAAAACATACCAATCTAAAAGATCTTAAAACTGACAGTCCTTGCACTCCATCTAAACCTAATTCTAATAATGATAAAGCTACAATGATAAAATCAAAAATATTCCATCCTTCACGAAAATAAAACTTTGGACTTAAGGCCACTAGTTTCATTATTGCTTCAATAGCAAAAGCAGAAGTAAAAAATAGATTGCCATTTTTAAGCACTGAGTTAAAATCTGGATCCATATCATCATGATCCATCGCCATAAACATTGTATTAATAACTATACATAGCGTTATAAATAGTTCCATAAAAGGATCAAAAACAAGTAATGCAAACAATTCTTGTACTCTAACCCAACACCAACAACAGTCCCAAACACAAAGAATATCAACAGTATGTAAACAACATGAGCCTAATTGCTGCTTTAATGTAATTTGTTCTTCTTCCATCAACATAAGTAATTCATCATCTAGTAGATCTTCATTTAATAAAACATTTTCAGACGGTATACGCAAATTATCAAACTTTTTATTGTCAAACAAAGGCACTATAGAAAAAAAATTATTTTTAAATACTTATTCAGATTAATTATAATTCGTCTCTAACCTGGATTATTTAATTTTTCATTATTGTATGGTGATATTTGATCTTTAATTTTTTTGTAAATAGAAAAAAATTATATTTAATTGTTATAATAATTATAGAAAAAAGTTAAAAAGAATATTAAAGAGAAAAAACTCAATAATTTATAAATTCGGTCAAATAAGAATCAAAAATTTTATAGCTAATTTAACATAAAAGCAAGAGGTAAAAATAAATTGTTTAAATTAAAAAGTTCATGAAAAGTGGGTCGGTTTTAAACATTTTTCAAGTTGAATTTTATGAAAATAGGATTTTTAAAACATAAATTTAAAAAAAGAAGATCAATCAAAGTAATCTAATGTAACGTGTTTTATAAAACTCTTTAGCTATGTCACGTTCATAGTTGCAGGTAGCTAAAATTAAATATTAAAACAAAAATAAAACTTTTTGTATTCTAAGAAACTTTGTAAGACCAAATTTTAGTTTAATGATCTAAAATTATTAAAACTATATTAATAAATACTAATTAGTTCTAAAATGAATCAGTAAAAAAATTTTTTTTTTAAATTTTTTGTCTATAAACAACACCAAAAAGATTAATTACAAAATTTAAATTTTACTTTTATATTCTCATAAAATTTAGAATTTTTAGAATTTAATTTAATTTTCAAAATTATCTACGCCACAATTTAAAAAATTAATTAAAATTAGAATAAAAAAAAGGAATTTAGAAAA